>JAODAL010031917.1:0-47756 GCA_025379985.1 Phyllomedusa bahiana | reverse complement strand
CAAACAACTTTTGTGTTTGGCATATAAAGCATGTACAAACAGGAAGAAGAGCATGTGTAATCCAAATAAAAGTACATTAACAGTATTGTTTTCCATGGTTCCGCTGTGGTATATGTTGAGATACCATTTTTCACTGTATCCTGACAAATACCTGTAACAGGGGCTACAGTGGAGATATGAATGGAGTTAGTATATCATGAAAAAGCTAGCTCATCACTCCATCATAGCTGCATGTCGAGTGCAAGGACACACTGCAAACTAGAGCAGCAAACCAATACAGAATTTTCCAAGAACAGCACTTGACCAAAGGAAATAAAAACCACCTTACTGGATCTAATAAAAAAACTTTGGACTTGTGAAAAAAATGAACAAAAAAAGGCTATCGAACCAAAAATAGGTTTTTAGTCATGTCTGTAAAAGCCTATTTGTGGTTCGAAACGCGTAGACTTATTTCTGTTCTCTCATGTCGTACAATTACCTTTTTTTAATTTGATTCAATAAAGTTGGTTTTTACATACTTCCGGGTTGGACCTGGAAAATTCTGAGGTGTGAATATACCCATAGTTTGTGATGGGAAGGTTTGGTTGTGAGACTAATGTAGTAAGATGCTGCTTCATACTGCTCTATAAAACTCTTTTGTGCTATTAGAAAACATCAAATAAACGTCAAAATAAAATCAAGATAATAAAACACCTTTTAGGCGATGTTCACATGGTGTAATTGTATCGCGTACAGTCCGGCTGCAATTACGGCGGGTGCTTTGGGAGTCGCGCTAACACGCGTGCACTCCCACGACACGGGGGGGGGAGGAGGGGAAGGCGTTAGCCCACCGGCACCATTGACAGTTATTACTCACGTCGAGTATGCGCCGCAACTAATTGACATGACACTTATCTCCCCGCGTGTACAATATGATCGTATTGTACGAGCGGGGAGAGGAGGCGTAATCCATAGTTCTCTTAGAGAGCTATGGATTACTGTAATTTCGGCCCGCATCTTGCCCCTGTTAGAGCGCAAATATGTGGCGAAATGCGCGCCGAAATTACCCCGTGTGAACATACCCTTACACAGGAAACAGCAGGAAGGTGTCTAAGAACATATCCTTTACATCACTTTGTGCCAGTTGTTTTGCTATTTTTAGAGGCATAAACATAGGTTTTAGATATTAAAAAATAAAATAGATATAATAGAAGCCTCTTGTTCAATGAAATCAGGACTTCCAGGGTCATAAGGATTCCCAGGTAATCAGACATCATTCTCTCCCTGCTGTATCTCTGACATCAATTTTAAACTTTTTCCTAGAAAAGCCACTTATGTGTAGCTGGTAATACCCTTTTAAGAGCTTGTATTAGATATAAAAAAGGGATATGCTTTATTGTCCAGAAACAGAACTCGATGTTCTGTCTCTGGCATTTCAGCTCACTCATATTGACCTGAATGAGGTTTTGCTATAATGCCAGATAAAGTCAAGGTTAAAGTTTGTGGCAATTCTGAAAAAAAAATAAAAAATAAAAAAGCTTCTTCAGAAATAATTGATGATTTTTCAAATATTACCACTTCAATCACTCAAATCTGGTAATCACAATTTTAACACAATGCTAGTATCACTTGAAATGCCTGCACAGGGCCTATGAATGAAAGTGGGCTCTTGCCTGGCCTTCCTTACCTACCTGACCCATGGGTCCAGTGCTTATTAAAATGATTTCAGTAGTAGGAACTTGGCTGACACTTCCCAGAAATCCTATTAGGTAGAAAAATTGATAGGGATCAGCAAAATGTCTCCTCTCATGATGCTTGGAGATTATGCAGGGAACATTCAGTAGCTTTCTTCAATCGGAGAAAGCAAACCATCGACTGCAGCCCCTCTTCTGCCCCCTACTGGCACCTGCTGTAGGGGGAAGTAGAGGAAGACAGGCCGGAGGGAGCAGTAGCGGGAGCTGTGGGACGTTCACTAGCTCCCGGGTGAGGAGATCTCCCTTAGTTATTGAAAGTCTCCCACACAATATGGGAAACTTAGAATGCCATATATTTTTGTGACAATGGGAAAGAGAGCAACTCTACTGACACTGCACAGAGGCAAGCTACTATCTATGTGAGCCCCTGGACAACAATATTTGGCTTTGCACATCCGAAAAACTTAGGTGCACACTGGTGGGGCAGCAATATACATACACATTCCAATATCCGCAGCACACTATTCATTTAAAAACTATCAAAAGGCACATAGGAATATTTCAAAAAGCATTTCTGCTACTTAGGATACCTAAAAAATGTTTGAGGTTCTTAGTTCACATTTTTGATCAAAAGTGCCCAAGCCCACCTCCCAATCAGCAAGGGGACTTCAAATGCAGGTGGGAACCTACACTAACGTTACCATTCTTTAGGACCTGTTCAGACCTCCATACTTTAGGGAGTGAAGGCTCCAGCTCTAAGGTACAATCTCAAAAATGTTTCGTGTATCATAAGTAGCAGAAATGCTTTTTCAAAAATTCCTATGTGCCTTTTAATAGTACTTGTAGTTGATAGTGTGCTGCTGATATTGGAATGTATATGTATATTGCTGCCACATCAGTGTACACCTATGCTAATTTTTTTAAAGAAGTTTTTTGGATGTGCAAAGCCAAATATTGTTGTCTAGATTGTCCATATGGGGGAGTGGCTGCCTCCTTGTTGGTTTTTTGCACTCCACCCACCTTCACAGCTTTAGTCAAATTCCTTACATAGTCATCAACCAGGTAGAAACGCGATGTGTGTTGTTTCTACCTTGTTGATGACTATGTAAGGAATTTGCTTCTTTTTTCTTCCTGGATTTTTAACATGTACTAATAAAGACTTTTGTATTTTTATACTATTTTTTCTATGTTTGCAAGTTCTTCCCTAAAGGATGCTGGACCTTAAATGTTTTTTTTAATCTTATCAGTACTGGGGTAATAGTGACGAGTAATAGTGACACAAAACACTGCTGGCTAACAGTAAGCCCTAGTGACAGTAATGGAGATGCATCTATCAGACACCTCTATTACTAATACTGGAAAAAAATAACACAGAAACAAAAGATAAAAACACTTTATTTAAATAAACACACCCCAACTCCAGCCCTCATTAATCATTTTATTAAAGAATTAGATTAAGTACTGGTCCGATGTAGTCCACTGAATCCGTCATAGTCCACCGTGGTTTCCTGGACACTAGATGGTGTCCCCTCACCATCCACTTTAAATCCCCTTTTTAACCTCTCCTCCACACTGAACTGTCCCTCTCTAACCCACTTCCCCAGCTCAAAAGAGCCCACCACTACTATAAATTGCCCTTCCCTGCTCTAATTCCTCCTTGTTCTAATTCACCCCTGCTCTAATTCCCCCTCCTGCTCTAATTCTCCCCCTTTCACTAATTCCTCCCTGCCCTGCTCTAATTCCCTCCCTCCATTCTTATCCTCCACTCTCTACACTAATTCCCCCATCTGCACTAATTCCCTTCCTCCCTGCATTAATTCCTTCCCCCTGCAGTGATTCCAGCCCCCTGCATTAATTACTCTCCCCATCCCTACAGTAATTCTTCTCTCCCATCTACTGTATTACTTCCTCTCCCCCACCCCCTGCAATAAATCCTCCGTCTGCATTAATTACTCCCCCACCGCTGCTTTAATTCCTCACCCCCTGCAATAAATCCTCCCACTGCATTAATTAGTCCACCCACCCAGAAAACACAACTCCTAGAGTCTTCTTTCTTCAGCACTCTAAGTGCTAAGGAGCAGGAGCTGAAGCTCCATCCACTCTCCCCAGCATACGCTGTTCTGGCAGCTTTTCGTCATGTGACAAGAAACTGTCAGAAGAGCACAGGGAGGTGAAGAGAGTGTATAACCTCCCCTGCGTACTCCAATCTGCCGCCTCTCCTCCCCCTCCACCAGGACCAGAGATGGGGGGGCAAGGTAATCTCAAGTCCCTACCGTTCTTTGAAGGTGGCTGCTGTGACTAACTGCAATGTTCAGCTCAGCTGGCTCAATACTAGCATGGCGCCCCCTACTGACAGGCAGCCCTGTCATCCTGCCCCTGGTTGTACAGTTCAGATTGTGCATCGTCTTACTGCAATTGTTACATGTATGTTATTAGTCATTCTCACAGCTACAAAATGTGCTAAAAAATAAATGATAATAAAACCAGTAGGAGTACAAATCTTCTCTGCCGTGCTTCGCGAGACTTAGTCCATGCTTCGCAGTCCAATATCACACTTTGCCACGGTGTCAGATGGAAACAGAAGGATATGTTATATCATGAGCTGGCAGCCTCTCACAAAGTAATCACACAGCCAAGAACAAGACCCGGGATTGTCAGGTTAGGCTTGGTCACATGTTTATCATTCATAGCATCTTCTGTAGAGATCCTTAACTCAGACTGGGATAGCTGACTGCATACAAACATAATAAAGATTTACACTAATCAATAGAGGGAACAACTTTGTCAGCCGAGAGGCTTGACTGCATTTACTCAGTATGAATTTTCTCACTGAGCTGCCCAAGTGTATACAGATATTTTACTAGGAAGAGAGACATAGTAAAACATTGTAACATTATACTTCCAAGGAAACCCTACTTCTACTCTCATCATTGGGGCAAGGAGTGCTGATCTGTTAATTGTATGAAGTATGGAAGTACTCCGATGCCAAGCATTTTTAACATTTTGCTATTGTTACTGTGACATTTCTTGCTGTTGTTGCCGTCTAGGGAACCCATTATCAGTTTCCAATGAGCATTAGTCCTAGAAAACCTTGAACATGAACTACAGCCACCTATCTTATTTTCCTGACCAAGACATAACAGTAATAAAAGCCATCGGTGGAGGCTGTGTTACACTAAAGGGGTGTTCCTATCTTGATGGCATATCGATCCGCAACTATCTCGGGAATGGGCCCTCGAAAGCCTCTGTTCAGAATGGCGAGTAGTTTGCACTTGTGCACAACTCTTTATTCTGTTCTATGGAAGTTCTGAATACATGTGAGTGATGTGTTCGGCTGTACTGGCAACTTCTATAAAACAGATTCAAGAGTTGTGTGCAAGTGTGACCTATTCACACCTGCTCTCCATTCTGTACAGAGACTTTAGCTTTACTATTTTAAGCAGGTCAGATTTAGTGCAGTTATGAGATCTGTAAAATTCTCATCATCAGAGCCAGATAAGAGTTACTTTCATACAGAGCAATGCATTTATAGCCCCTCCTCCCTGTCTAGTGAGAGAATGCCTCTCCTCAGCCTCTCCCCTCTACCTTATTGCCCAGCGAATTAATTTCAAGTTACTAACCATGACCTACCAGGCTCTCCATAACCTCTCTCCTTACATCTCTGCCTTAATCTCCAGATATCTCCCCTCACATAATCTCTGCTCCTCACAAGATCTTCTTCTCTGCTCTCCACTTGTCAGTTCCTCACACAACCATCTGTAAGACTTCTCTCGTGCTTCCCCCATTCTCTGGAACTTATTACCTCAACACATCAGATTCTCTTCCACTTTCACCAGCTTCAAAAGCAACCTGAAAACCCATCTCTTCAGGATTGACTATAACCTACAATAACCCCGCTGCCACCACACCCACCACAAACATATCTACACCTCACTTTCTGTCTCTTTCCCCCTTTCTTGTAGATTGTAAGCCTTCGCAGGCAGGGTTCTCTTTCCCTCTGTACCAGTTGTTAGTCACATATTGTCACAATTGTACTTGTTTGACTTATGTTATGTTATGTTATGTATGTAACCCCCTTAAATGTACAGCGCCCTGAAATCAATGGCGCTCTAAAATAAATAATAATAATAATGATAAAATAGTGCTCCTTTACCATGTACTGACAATTAATACGACTCATACACTAAGGTTGTAGCACTGTTTACAGTGTGGCATGCACTGATAAAACAACTTACACATAAACTACATATATTACACTCATTCATTATTACTTACTTACAACTCTTTATGTACACATTCATAGGTGCAGAATACTGCTTAGGGTGCGTTTACAATACATTAATGGCTCTGTCCGTGATATCTGTTTGGGTACTGTGAGAAAAAACCCTGCCAGATACTGTGATGCATCCATGGTGGCCTCATAGAGAATAATAGTCTGCACTGGGGCTGCATCACAGTATCTGCTGGGGTACCTTTTCACAGTACCCAAACAGATACCACAGACGGAGCCATTAATGTATTGTAAACCCACACTTAAACTGTGTACTTTATGAAGAGTTTAGAGATATGTGGCACACAGCAAATCTCCTGTTTTGTTTGGTTTTTTTTAATACCAATTATATACAAAGGTTTAATATGAAACTTGTAGTTAGAGTATCAGATACAAGTTTAACAAATACACACGGTACTATAAATAAGCTCAGTATTAGAACTAAACTTGTTGCATTAAAATATAATACCATATTCATGATCACTACATTTGTATAGTAATGGAACCAAGCACATTACATAAGTGCAGAATCATAACTAAGCGAACTATATGTATACAGCACCAGAACCAAGCTTGGTACCTTTATCCAGCACCAGAACTAAGCTATGTGTATTTATAGAGCATCAGAACCAAGCCACTGTACATTTATATAGCACCAGAAGTAAGCTCATTAGATTCATACACCACCAGAACCAAACACAGTACACAGATACAGTACCAGGCCCAAGTTCAGTACGTTTATACATCATCAGAACTATGCTCAGTATATTTATAGAGCACCGGAGCCAAAAACAGTATGTAAAAACAGTATCAGGTCCAAGCTCAGTATTTTATATAGCACCAGGCCCCAGCTCAGTACATTTATACAGCAGCAAAACTAAATTTACTACATAAATACAGTAGTAGGTCCAAACTCTGTATATTTATACAGCACCAGAACTAAGCATGCTGATAGAGTAGAGTATGGGTTAAACCCATGGCTGGGTTTTCAGTCAGTTTTACAGACGGTTTTCGGATTTAAAAACATGTGTAAACTGACTGTCAGCCTTTTACATTGATTTAAATAGAAAATCCGTGCAGCAGTCCACACTGCACGGATTTCCCGCGGGCCGGTTTTTGACCCCCCTGGCATTCCTAAAAGCTTAGAACATGTTAATTCTTCCACCCGGTTTTCAGGCAGTAGATGTACATGTCAGTGTTTGAGGGGGATGGGCGAATCCGCAAACCGCTAACAGAAACGTACAAGATGTCAAAATACCAGCCGGATTCTTTCAATCAGAATCCGGCCGGTATTTTAACCTGCCATGTGGACGCGCCCTATAGCTTGACTGTAATATCAAGGCTTTTTGGGTTATCTGCTTTTATCTGTAAACAAAGGGCATTGAAAGACACTGAAAAAGATTAGATAACATTCTGTGCTGTGATAAAATGGTGAATTAGCTGTCATGTTTAGTTTTGCTACATCTGTAGTACATAAATACATTACCAGCACTGACAGTACAAAGATCAACCTGAAAGTCTAGTAAACCTTTTATCTCATTTTTACCATGAGAAATAACATCTACCAGTATGTACTGAACTATATTTAGGTATGATAGGAGTTTTTTGAATTGTATATAAGTACCTCAAATCATCTTTGCAGACTATACAGTAAAAACAGTACTGATGCGTCATAGAGACATAATACACTACGACAGTGAATGACTTATGGGTGGCCTCTGTGTTGTAGCTATTCTCCTTTATTTTCCTGGTCACATCTTTGCTGCTAATGACTTTGGCTCCTTGCTTTTGCAGCATATTTTTGCTCTGTATGCCAAGACAGAATCCTCAAAGTATCCCACACTGCCTCCCTGTCCAGTCTTGGAACCAGTTTCAAATACCTAGTCACAGCTGGTCAGTAGAGATGAGCGAGCAGTAAAAAGTTCTAGTTCGATTAGAACCTCAAACTTTAGTGTGTTCGGTTCAAGTTTCTATTCGAATTAGAACTCAAACTTGAACCCCATTAAAGTCAGTGGGAGAAGATGTTCTGGTTAATTTTTATGCCTATGCAGGTGAGCAGAAGCTGGAATTACCATCCATAATAGTGAATTGGATACGTGGAACAACTTAGTGAAGAAAATTTGGCTCTAAGAGTGACAGAAAAAAATTGAGAGGTTAAAATACTTCATTCCTGTCAATGGCTAGCTGAAAAGATGAGGACAGCTTGCAAGCAGGGGTGTAGCTATAGGAGGTGCAGCGGTAGCAGCTGCTACGGGGCCCTGCATCCTGAGGGGGCCCAAAATCCCCTTTGACACATAGGAGATTTAGAGACGGTGTGTTATCCAATTACTGAACCCCCAAAACTGCAAAAATTGAACTTTTGGGCTATGAGTTTCATTTAGCAAATGCAATCTATCTGTATATTATTTATCCTTGTTTTTGTCAGGCATTTTGTGAGGATGCACATGTTGCCATTTAACAACTTCTGTGTAAGAGTATGATGCAGCCAGCAATACCAAACTTCCTAACTATTGATATCTATGGAGAAGAAAATGCTATCTAACTAAGAGCAGTCTGTACAGTACAGAGAGTAAGCTGAACATGGCGTTCACAATGGCGTTCACAAGGCAATATAGTGAAATATATATAACATGGTCATGCGATTTTATCACCCCATGTTAGCCCTGCACCTCAGCAATGACGTTTTTGACACTTCTCTGTGCTCTGCACTGATTGGATGGCCGCCAAAAGTGCAGAAAGGTGATTGGATGGCCGTGTTGAACTAGAACTAGAACTTTACGCGAACGAACAGTAAAATGTTCGGTTCGGTTTGAGTTCTAAAAATTCGAGAAGTTCTACTAGAACTTGACTTTTCTAGAACAGTTTGATACACACTAGGGATGAGCGATATTATCGTCAAAAGTTGAAATCGGCACAGTTTTTAGGCTTATCGGAAATTTCGATCACGCGATAGTTTAGGTGACAATCTTACAGATAATCTATTACTATCGCGCCATTTTCAGCGTTTCCTGTCATTTTGGCGGCCAGCCAATCAGCTCCAAGGATAGAGGGGGTGAGGAGGATGTACAACGTCACCACTTTGCGGTGTATGGATCTCATTGGCTGCAAAAATCACGTGACCTTGTTTTATCTATGCAATGGCATTTCCTGTTTGAGCTCATACTCTGTCTATCACACTTCACAGCAGGAGGTGTCTCTCTGCGTTTAAACCAATAGCTGTTCTAACAGCTCTGATAGTCTCTTCTAATGCAAGAAACCATCCATCTACCTACAGCTTAGAATAGAGTTAGATTAGAGAATTTCACTTCTTATTTAGTTAGAGAAAGTTTTAAGGATATCTACTGGTGTGTGCAACTGTGGAGGTGGGAGGGGGGAGGCTGAAGGAGAGGCATTTGAAAGGAAGATATTTTGCAGCTCAGTGTGTTCTGTGATCTTCAATTGAAAAATAATTGTTTTTTACCACTTTTTTGGCCAGCAGAACTCTGATAGGAGTTGAAATTGTTCCTGTGTTTTCAGTTCTCTTGCAATAACTGCGGTGGGGTGGGGGGAAGAGCGACAGGAGGAGAGGCATTTGAAAGGAAGATATTTTGCAGCTCAGTGTGTTCTGTGATCTTCAATTGAAAAAGAATTGTTTTTTACCACTTTTTTGGCCAGCAGACCTCTGATAGGAGTTGAAATAGTCTCTGTGTCTTCAGTTCTATTGCAATCACTGCGTTTCAGTGTTCCCAAAAACCGGCATAACTTATCCCTATAATTTTTAAATAGTTTTATTGAAGTCCGTGCATCTGCTTGCCGCAAAGAGCTCAGTTGTACATATATTGTGTTATACATATTTGATAGTAAATTACGCCTATAGTCAGTGTTGCAAAGGCTGCCATATTAATCCATATAAAATTTAAATACTCTTACTGCAGTCCGTGCATCTCTTTGGCGCAGAGAGCTCAGTTGTACGCATATTGTGTTATACATATTTGATCGTAAATTACGCCTGTTGTCAGTGGTGCGAAGGCTGCCATATTAATCCATATAACATTTAAAAACTCTTATTGCAGTCCGTGCATCTGTTTGGCGCAGAGAGCCCAGTTGTACGCATATTGTGTTATACATATTTGATAGTAAATTACGCTTGTTGTCAGTGGTGGCAAAACCGTAATCCACATAACTTTTTAATATTTCTATTTCACTCAGTGCGTCTCAGTTTGGCGCTAATCGTGCCCTTGTACGCAAATTGTTTTACACATTATTTCATAGTATCTGACGCCTGTTGTCAGTGGTGGCAAAACCGCCATATGTAATCCATATAACTTTTTAATACTTCTATTTCACTCAGTGCATCTCAGTTTGGCAATAATTGTGCATTTGTACGATAGTTTGTTGAAAACTTTCAACTGCTAGCCCTTCTGGGAAGTTGTAAATCTCAGGGACTAAAGGAAGAACACTGTTGATTTTGTGTTACGGTTCTTCCACCAGACCGCATTTCACAGATATTTGATAGAAACAATTCTGTTTCTAATCCTAGTTGGCTGTTGGAAATTAGTGGGATTTAAGAATAGCTGTGATTTGCCGTCTTTCAATAAGAGACTGTCAAAATCTGTTCCATACCTTCTACATTTTTATATTTCTGAACATGGAGCAAACTGCAGGTGGTAAGCGACCAGAAAGGGGTGTAGAACATGGAGGTAGAGGTACGAAAGAAGATGCTCCTTCCAGTGCTGGCGACAACACGCAATCCAGCGGATCGTCGGTTGCAGGACTGTCAGGCCTGTCATCACTGGGTCAGTGCCCCGTGAATCTCAGTAACGAACAGCATTGCCAATCTGTTCTTCAGTGGTTAATGCAACCTGCATCCAGCAGTCTTACCTCCTCGTCCTCCCAGTCACGGCCACAAATGTTGTCATCATCATCGTCAGCATCCGTCCAACATGAAGCGAAGGCAGCCCAAATGTCAACTCATGTACTCACCACTGTTGATAATCCATTTTCTGAAGACCTCTTTGATGACAAAATGCTGTTGCGGTCAGAAGGCATTTCATAAGATTAAGAGGCCAAAGAGGATGATTTTGTCTTCTCTATCGCCCAGTAGCTGATGCCATCAGAGGAGGAGAAGGAAGCCGGTCAATCGGCAAAAATCCCAGGTGGTCAGCAATGCCTTGCAGTGCCTGTTGCTTGTAGCCCGCAGCTCCAGGATGCAGAATGAGGAAGTCACCTGTGTTGATGATGATGACAACATTGCGGATCCAACGTGGTCTTTTCAGTAGAATTTGCTTGCGAGCTGTTCATCACTGGACGGGGAGGAAGACGATGGGGTAATGTCAGTATGGGTCCAGCCTCAAAAAGGGAGAGGGCGGTCGCACAAGTCCGCTGAGATTATTTGGCCAGCCATGATCAGCAGAAACACCGCTCCTCGCTTATAGCCGTCGAAATGGTCCAGGACCCCTCAAGCCTGGGCCTTTTTCGATCAAGCCTCTGATTCACCCAGCGATGTCATATGCCGTTTTTGCTGTAAACGCATCATTAGAGGGAAGAATCTTAGGTGTTTAACCACCACCAACATGTCTAGTCACATGCAGCAAATGAGTTGAAATGGAGGGAACACTTGGCGAAAAAAGGCCACACCGATCCCGGGCTTCCAACCACTGTCACACCCTCTGTCTCCACCTCCTCCTCCTCCGCCACTTCCAAGACCAAGCGTTCCTCAGCTGCCCATGTCTCTCAACGTCATGATCAAGGATCAGCCTCTGCTTCAGCCTCCACCGTTGCCTCCACCAGCACCACCAGAGACACAGCCTACCCCTTCTCCTTCTACTAGTTTTACCTGCACGCCGTACAGTGGCCAGTCTAGTAGCCAGCCTTCTGTCTTCCAGGTTTGGGAGCAGAAGAAACACTTTAACCCAAACCATCCCAAAGCCAAAAGCCTGAATGTCGGCATTGCCAGGCTTTTGGCCTTGGAAATGTTGCCTTTCCGTCTGATGGACACAGATGGGTTCCACCACGTCATGACCCTTGCCTGCCCCCAATACCAGATGCTGAGCAGGCATTTCTTTTCCAGAAAAGCCGTCCCTGCCCTGGTCAGCCACGTGTCATCTAGAATCTCAAGCGCATTGTCTGCATCTGTGTCCAGCAAAGTCCATCTGACCACCGATACATGGACTAGTAAGCATGGCCAAGGCCGCTGTATCTCTGTGACAGCTCACTGGATGAGCTGGGTGGATGTCTTTGGTGGTGACGGTGGCTCTCAGGCTCTTCAAAACTGCAGGGATGGTGCAGGGTTCTTTCCCCCGAGGTCCACTGGTGGCATCACGTGCCCAGAGAAACCAGGCCTTCTTGAAATTAATCTGTCTTGGAGACCGTCAACACACAGGTCAGGAGCAGTGGACGTCTCTTTGCAACGAGACCGAGTGCTGGCTGGGTGACAAGTACCTTGTGCCAGGCACATAACGGTCAAAATCTCCTGGCCGCCCTTAAGATCGGCTGAAGCAAATCGCTTGCCTGGCACACATCCCGAACCTCATCGTCCAGAGATTTCTAAAGTGCTACCCAGTTCTGGACTGCCTGCTGAGGTAGGCTCGAGGTCTGAGCTCACACTTCCGCAGTTCACACCCTAATTCGTCCCGGCTGGCTGCGTTACAGCGCAGTTCGGCCTCCCCGTCAACCTTCTCATTGTTGACGTGGCAACACGCTGGAATTCCACCCTCCACATACTCCAGCAATTGTGGCAGCAGCGCAATGCCATTACGCAGTACGAAGTGACACATGGCCTGAAAAGCAGCAGTGCGGACCTCGGGGTGTTGAGCCACCGAGAGTGGAGGCAGGTAAAAGAGCTCTGCACCATCCTTGCGAGTTTTGAAGAAGCCACCAAAATGGTCAGTGTGGGCAATGCCCTTGTCAGCATGAGCATGGTGGTGATCTTAGTTCTGGAACAATCATTGGACACTCTGAAACAGCAGGTCCCACCAGCGACGGAGGAGGAGACGGACACAGATGCGGACACAAAGCCTTTCTTTCCGTCGAATCCACAAGGCCCGACAGTTTCAACACTTCATTGGTCTTCATTAGGCGGTGGTTCGGGGTCCAGGGCTGGTGCAAGGCAGCGCCTCAGCTCCAGGGTTCATCATCTGAAGCAAGTCGGGGCTGGGTTGAAGCTGAGGCGGAGGAAGCGGAGGAGGAGGATGAGGTATTCCTGGACCCCGACGTTACCGATGTCCCTGCCTTGGAAAGAGGTTGGCACGGATTTGATGCGGAGGAGGAAGATGAGTAAGATCAGTTTTCTCGTGCCCTCGATCCAGAGGCTTTGGAAATCAAGGCTCCATCTCTCACATGAGTGCTTGGATGCTCCATTTCCTCCAACATGATCCTCACATTAAGGCCATCAAAATGAACAAAACAGTTACTGGGTAGCCACCCTCGTCAATCCCCGTTACAAAGCTAAACTCAGCACTTTCCTTCCACCCACCCAAATAGAGAGTAAAATGCAGGATTTGGAGACCGTGCTGATTGATCAGCTGGAGACATCTGTTGCGTCTGCTTCACGTTCTTCAAATGTCATGGTGGAACAACATCAGCAACGTGACAGCAGTAGAGTGCCAAGTAGCCGCAGCAGCAGCAGAAGACATTGTGGCAGAAGCCTAATGGGTGACCTCTGGCAATGCATGTAATGCAGGGCACACATACAACACACGGAGACCGGCTTAAGATCATGGTGCACGACTATCTGCTTCTCAACACCGATGTTTTTGGATATGTTCCGGACCCAATCAACTTCTGAGTACCCAAAATGGACGAATGGCCCGAGCTCTCTCGTCACGCCATAGAGGTGTTGTCCTGCCCAGCAGCCAGCGTCATATCTGGGCGGACCTTCAGCACAGCTGGAAGAGTCATAACAGACAAACGCATCCGGCTTTCCACCGATAATGTGGATCGTTTGACTTTCATCAAGATGAATCCGGCATGGATCTCTGATGATGTTCTGGCCCCAATTGCCGATGTCACCGATTAGTTTCCGGTCTACTTTGCATTCCTCTTCAAACAGAAATGGTCCTCTTGAAAAAAAAAGATTGTGGTGAGGAGACTGTAAAAGACACCATTTATACACAGTTTCGTGAAAAAAAAAGTATTCCATTTACTGACTTCATCTTTACAATTTTTTACACTCTCAGTGGTTTTGGGGTGGTGGTGCTGTGAGATTCAGCTATAATCAAGGTCATTTGGAACAGAAATGTGGCTTCTAAGTGGCATTTCTCCCTCACAATTTTTAACAGTGGCTGAGAAGTCATTTTTACAATTTTTTGGGTCATGCTGCTTTGAAATGCAGCAATACTTCAGGTCCTATTATAAAAAAAATGTGTTTTCTAACAGATCTTTGTTCTTCACAATTGTCAAGATTTGCTAAAGGGTCACGTTTTGAATTTTTGGGGGCATGTTGCTGTGAAATACAGCTTTACTACAGGTCCTATTATAAAAATGTGGTTTCTAACAGACATTTGTTCTTCACAATTGTCAAGAGTGGCCAAAAGGTCATGTTTTAAATTTTATGGGGCATGGTGCTGTCAAAAACAGGAATAGGTAGGACACTGTTAATGGACATATTGCAAAATGACTTGTTTTTGCAAGATCTTTAACATAGCTAGCAATCCCTGTAGTGACACAACCCATTTAATACAATTAAAAAAAAGATAAACAATGATGTGGTGGGATTCCATCCTATTTTAAAAATGTGTTTTCTAGAATTAAACTACTAAAAACGTGCATGTACAAAATAGCTGATACAAATATTCCTCTGAATTGTACAAGGGAGGTACAGGAAGACTTGAACAGATGTAGGTTATTCAGAGAACATGGAGTATGGAGCACATTCGCCACCCCAAGAACAGAGACAATTTACTCCAGCACGTTGAACAAAATGAGAAAAAGAAAGCCAAGAAAAAGGGCATCTGGGTGGAATAGGAGCATCAACCAGCAGCGTTTCGAAGTGAAGCTCAATTGGTCCGCACTCATACTTAGGGGCAAGCGCTATCGTAGAGGAAGAAATTTCTCAAGCACTACCCAGGTCTTTACTGTGTACTGAGGAAGGCTGGAGGTTTTAGCTCACACTTCCGCTTCCGCACTCTCCTTCAGCACGACTGTTTTTGTTGCTGCGTCAAAAGGGGATTTTTGACATGTTAATAGATGATGGACACCAGCCCTGGCTCCCACTTGACATTAGAATTCAGGATTTTCAGACAGGCCTCGTTGACTTTCTGGGGACATCTGTTTCATTTGCTTCACATTCTCATGTCACGGTGGAACAATGTCACCTGTAGAATGGCAAATACCTCTAGCCGCAGCAGTATTGGAAAACTAGTTGTTTTTAGTATTGTTTATTTCATATTGCTAAATTTTCTGCTGATGGTCCATAAGGGCACCTGTGCAGGTTTTTGGGTCATGCTGCGTTACAGGATATGGATAGTCAATGTCCAGTTCACTAAAATACTGCTTCAAAGACTCCTTTTTCCGGCACTTTTTAATCTGTGGGTCTTGCAGATTTAAGGGTCATGCTGCGGTCCAGGACAAGTATAGTCAATGTCCAGTTCAACTAAAATGCTGGTTCAAAGACTCAGTTTTCCGTCAACTTTTAATCTGTGGGTCATGCGGTTTTTTGGGTCATGCTGCGATACAGGACAGGCATAGTCAATGTCCAGTTCAACTAAAATGGTGGTTCAAAGATTACTTTCTTCCGGCACTTTTTAATCTGTGGGTCATGTGGGTTTGGGGGTCATGATGTGGTACAGGACAGGTATAGTCAATGTCCAGTTCAAGTAAAATGATGGTTCAAATAATACTGCCTTCTGGCACTTTTTAATTTGTGGGTCATGCAGGTTTAAGGATCATGCTGTGGTACAAGACAAGGATAGTGAATAGTCTGTCAGTTTTTTTCTGTGACTCTTGTTGCCTAATTGTGTTGCCTAAGATGTAGCACGTATCCAGTTTACTGTTGTGGATGTTAATTCCAGCTTCTCCAGCCCTGTTTGGGTGTAAGAATGAAGGTGTTCTTCCTCTCCCATAGACTTTAATGGTCATCGGCGATAATCTGTTATCGACTATCGGCATGATAATTGACGATATTGACTATCGATAACAATAGTTGACACAATCTTTCATCACTAATCAACACTAATCTGTACTGCTGATGACTTTGGCTCCTTGCTTTTGCAGCATATTTTTGAGATGTATGCCAAGACAGAATCCTCAAAGTGTCCCACACTGCCTCCCTGTCCAGGCTTGGAAGCAGTTTCCAATACCTACTCACAGCTGGTAAGGTTTTGGTCTTTGTTTTGAGTATTTAAACAAAGTGGCTGCTGCACGTAGGACATAATCAGGATACATTTACCAAGTAAAGTGCAGAAGAAAACACAAAGGGCGACATGTCAGAGAAGAGGCGCCGCCATGCCAATTTTAAGGTGCATTAAATTAGTGTACAGTGTGCCTGAGTGAATGAATGAACCTGTCAAAAAACTGGTGTATGGTATAACTTGCATCTAGGTGCATAGCAAAATGTAGGTGCATAGCATATCATTTCTAGCATATTTGATGCGCCTACTTTAGGCGCATTCAAATGTGTCATACCTGGCGTAAATTGTGCATAGTTTTGGTGAACTACAGTTCATTTATATAGAGAATAGGGCAATTTTTTAAAACAGTTTATTTGCCGCAAAATACACCAAAAAATGTCACAGCCCTAATGGGACATGTCGCCCAAGGTGACCAATTCCAGTAGAGGCCGTAAAGTATGCTTGAATTTTCCTTGTTGTTGTTTTTATAGTTATACTATTTTTGATCTATATGTTCTACTTTACCTTTCTGAGCTACAAAACGGAAATGAAAAAGAAGAGCCATATTACTGAGAAAAAAATGACAGGTTTTTGCTGGCAATCTGAAGCTGAATGCAGCCGGAGTTTAACCTTCCTATTTGTGGAGCTACAGCTTAGACTGCCGAGCAGACAACCATTAAAGATGTATCCAGACGGTGTTATATGACTGACTGCACACACTCCCTTTCCTAGTTTAAGCATATGTTACTAAGTGGCAATGCGGTGACTTGCAAGGCTTTCTGCTATAAATGTATATTTTAGACAAAATTACATTACAAAGAGCAGGTCAATATTATTGAACCTCCGGACATGACCATCTGTGTCACAGCTACGATTAGGAGATTACATTTATGACCTGAAGTGCCAAGTTATTATCTGATTTTACATTTGATGCTTTGCTACGTTTTACCATTTTTTTCAATCAAGACTGGTGGATTTTGGAAATGGAAGCACAGGGGCTATCAAATTATTCCCAGACATTCAGAGCCATTCCACTATTGTGCAGATAATTGCAAAACAGCAAGCTTACAGTCTGCCTTTGGAGCTGAGTTTCAGATTCCAGCTTTAATTGCCAGCCCATAATTCTTCTAGAACAGAGTCATGCAACCTGCCGCTTTCGAGGTGGAGATGAACTTGAATCCACAGCAGCTGGCAGAGCATGCTGGTTTATGTAGTGTGATGACAGCTAGAGACACACAGACCAACTGCACAGCAAACAGGTACACGTAACATTCAGGCAATGAGAAATCAATGGACGTTGGGAATCAGAACCACAATTATGCATCATAAATTTCTAAGTAGTGGCATATTTATCCAAAACAACAGCAGCTCACATACTAGTGTGATCCCCCCTCCCCTCCCCCTCAAAGGGAAGCATTGTGTGCATTGGATGCCATAGAAAGAGGACACAGGCTAGTCTGTGGGCCGCCCCAGCTTCCTACACAGGAGAATCCTGCCTCCACTCCCAGGGCACCAAGCACCTGAATGTGACCGCAGCGGGATGACCAGCACCAGCAGTGTGTGGCTGGAAGGACTCGGTTGATCCGTAGTTGTACCTTTGTGGTGTGGACTGTTCTGGAGGCAATTGCTAAGGCTGAGATCTCCGTGCACTAACAATGCAGGAAGAGCTCCACCGACCGCGGCAACTGGGCCCCAACAGTTTAACTGACGCTGAATTGTGGCAGCCATTTTGATCGCACTCTCACTGTGGTCTGTTGGGAGGGGTTAACTACACAGCACTATGTGGCGGTATATTAATGTGTGATTACCCATACCTCCCAACTTTTAGAGATTGCAAAGAGGGACACATCAGGCCACGCCTCTAACCACACCCAAAGACATGACATCACACCAAGACACACCTCTAACCACGCCCCCACACATACATGCCAACTTTTTAGATAGCTAAAAAGGGAAACATTTTCAGGATTGCTTTGAATCCAATGATGAGATATTAAGCTAGTTGTTATGTAATATACAGCGAGGAAGCACTCAGATACTTTTTACAGTAAGATAGTCAGTTTATTGATGCAAATATGTTTCCTAAATGAAAAAGAGGGACATCTATAGAGCTAAGAGGGACAGAGGGACAAGGGTTAAAAATAGGGACTGTCCCTCCAAAATAGGGACAGTTGGGAGGTATGGATTACCTGTGTAGACCACTATGTAAAAGAGAGACAGATGGTTTTGTAACACTACCACCAGTGGGAGTATTTTTTAATTAGTTATTGATGTTATACTATGTTATTTGTTTCACACTGTTTTCATGTTTGCCATTTTCCAAGCCATTTATCACCTGTTAACCCTTTGAAATAAATCTGCCAAGTGTTTTATCCCCAACTCTGGGAGTGTGTACTGAGCTTAGAATCAACCCCTGGCAGAAGAGAAACCAGCCTTCCTGCATACTTGGAGAGCTAATTAGAAGATTCGTGTGGAGGCACTGCGACAACTCGCCCTATTTAAAGAGGTTGGCACAAAGGGGTGTTACACAAGTCTTTATACAGGTAACAGATCAGAGTAGAGGCCTATACTATAGTTCATAGGCCCCAATGCTCAATCTGTCACAGGGCTTCAAACCCACTATTTGCCATTTGTATATAGTTATTGCAAAAATCAATTGGCAGAGATAACTTGCTGCAGCAAGTTACCATATGTCAGAGCCAAGGTTGGTGAGTCAGAGTCGGTGCCCATTTTGGTGGAGTCAGGGTCGTTATAAAATGGACCGAATCTGACTCCCAAAATGTATAATAAATTGGTACAAATCTAATTCAATCCAGTGCCAAGAGCAAGAGGAATTGGGTCTTCCCAGTGCTATTGCTCACCTCATCAGATGAAGAGTTTAATTTTCAAAAGTATTTGGATAAAATGGAGAAGGCAAAGCGTTACCTCAGCGGCAAAGATTCCGCTCCCATAGCAAACAGACTTACCATATGTTAGCAAAACATTTCACTTGCTTTCAAATAAGCAGAAGAGTGCAACCATTCATCAACACTGATTGTGCATGAGGCAATTCCTTTATACCCTGAAAATGTTAGAGATGTTGCCCATGTGGTCACCGCTTTGCCACAAACCCAAGTTAGTGTAGAGAAGCCGTTCTCTAGCCGGGAAATAGATCAGATGTGAGGTCATCTTTGAAGGAGAATCTGATAGAGGTGATACTATTTCTCAGAACAAATTCATAGACTCCATAGATGTTACTCAGGACGTTTTTGTTGAAAACTGTTTTTATTCACACTTACTGTAGCGACAGACACAGCAGTGGAGGTGGCTCATATGCTTCGTAAAAGTTAGATCACAGATGTCCATGCAAGCACCATGCAATATACATTACACAGGTCTGGAATGATGGCACGAAAAAAGGGGAAGAAGCCTCGGCTTCAATCTCGTCATAAGAAGTGTTGGCTCGAGTTTGCAAAAAAGTACGAAAAATGGAAGATTGGAAAGGGATGATTTGAAGTGATGATATGAAAGTCAATAGACCGAGCTATGATGGGGGCAAATGGGTTTGGAAGAATGGGGTTAACGAATCGAGAAATTGAAGAAACTGTCCGGTTCGGTGGAGGAAACCTGATGATATGTGGATGTTTCACAGTCAAAGATGTTGAATACTTGACTAGGATTGATGTTGATTTCAATGCTGAGCTATATGTGAGTGTCCTACAAGATGAGTTATTTCATACACTCGAGTACTATAGTTATGAAAAGGACGACATAGGGTTCCAGTGGGACAACGACCCGAAGCATACTTCAAGGTTGAAGAAGAAATGATTCAATGACAATGACCTAGAGTTGCTGTATTGGCCTCCACAGTTCCCAGACCTCAATCCAATTGAATACTTGTGGGTAGAGTTAAAGAAAAAGTTGTATTTGTACCCAAGTCCAGTATGCATCAACATTGGGAACGTGTAGAAGAGATCTGGGATCAGATTTTGGTCAAGACATGCTTGAATCTGATCCAGAGCATGCCAGAAGATTTCAAGCAGTATTGAAAGCCAAAGGTGGATTTCCTTTATACTAACAAAATAATAAAAATTAACATTGTGGTTTTTAGACGCAAAACAGTAACAATGCAGTTACATGACAAGAATCTACAGAACTAAGCAGATGCTAAATACTTGCAGGTCAAACTTATATACAAGATAGATAAGATAATTGTCTATAAAATTATGATAGTCTCACGTTCAAAGCTATAGTGGATGGTAAAACATGGAGCTTGAAAGTCACAAGTTCAAAACATTGTTACCATTTTGTTTGTCAGTGTATGTTTTTGCTAAATAGCTTGATTATTATATCATAAGGTGAAAAAATACCTGATATTACCATTTTACCACAGTAAAGTTATCATTTAAACATGTGCCATGTATCAGGGAGTGGGAGTCAGATTTAGGAATTGGAGTCAGGGAAATGGAGGAGTCGCAGTCAGAGTTTTGACTTACCGACTCCACAGCCCTGGTCAGGGCACAAGAAAAGTCATTTAAAAACACTGAAAACTTAAGAAAAAGTTCTGTGCCACATTATCATAATGTATTAAATGTCAGGTTAAGCCTTGCCACATTTGTAATGGTATTTTTTATGAGGCAGAGGGCCCTATGTGCTTTTCTAGGCAGCAAAGTCCAGAAATAACTGCAACTTAACCCCTATACCAGTAACCAGGTATGTATATTGAGGTACATTGAATGAAAATGGTCTCAAAATACAATATTTTCCTTAGGCATTGTATGTTGAGCATGGATTCAAATGCAATATCAAAGACACTACAATGTCCACAGACCTGTGGCACATGTGATTGACTGGAAGATCCAACAAAATATCATGAATATTTTACTTGTAAAACATCTATATTAAGGAAGGGCATGCAGTGACTGGCGGTTTGGTAGTGCCTCTCTATAGTACTATGTGGTACTGCATGTCCTTTACTGCTCTTATATGTACTAGTGAGGTGCATGCAGTGATTGGCGGTCTGGTACTGCCTCTCTAAAGTTCAGAGCGGTACTGCATGTCCTGTACTGCTCTCTACATGTGTCGGGATGAGCGTCTCCTTTGGGCACCATTGAGGGCCCTATTTTTCTGGAACACTGTGTATAAAGTACATGACCTAAAAAAAGCTCCTCTCCTCAAACTAGAAAGTGATTTACAGTTCTCAGCAGCTCTTTTTCTGACTGATATATACAAGGACTTGCATTATCTGTATAAGTTATCTGCTTCATTTTCTTTCATCTAGATCTAGATCTTGTATATATTGGATGAAATTTTGGGGCTATGCAACCAATTACCAGTTTTCCATAAAGTTATAGTTTCCACATACAATGGTTGTCCTGAAACCAAGAACTATTGTATTTTTTTTTCAACAATAAATTTTTATTGAAAATTTTAAGAAGAGAAAAACAGGTGTAACATTGCTTACAATTCAATTAATCACATAGATTACACAGTGAGTACAATAATGTAGAAGCATTAGTCAGTAGTTTGAACAAGCAAATAGCAAACATTTGATTGCAAAAACCATATTATATCAAATGATGGAGTTTAAATTGTAGTTGAGTGCAAGGTCATTGGCAAAGCCATAAAGTCGCCTTTACTGCGTTGTACCATAGATATATTTAAATAGGTCCCGGTATAATACCTAGGTATGTATGAGCTAATGATTGAACCGGCTGACATGTGTCCAGTGCGTAAGTAGCACGTATACATTGTTATAGGATTACATCAGGTATAGACCAATTTCACTTCTCTGGAATTTTTTTTTGATGCGACTGAATGGCTCTTACCAGCCCCAGCATGAGTATGTGGAGTTTTGCACTCACCTTATAAGATTTAGGGGAAAGACAAGGGAGGATAGAGGTGGGGGGCCGGGGGAGTTAGAGGGAAAGGGTGTCTGGTCACACCGTCATAGCATCCATCATTATGATCTCTTAAGACATTATATTTGTGAGAACTTATAATCTTCCATCCACTCCGACCAATGTAGGAAAAATTGTGAAGCATTTCCTTCTCTGTAGGCTATGATTTTTTCATACATGCAGTTTGTGGAAACAATTTCTGATACCTCCTCAATTGTGGGGGGGGGGAGTATAGCTTTCCAGTTTCTAGTTATGGTTAGTTTAGCTGCTAGAAGAATGTGACATACTATTTATCAAGGGAACTGCTTCGATACCAATTAGGAAGAGGGCAAATTCTGGGCAGTGGGGGCATTGTATTTGTGCATATTTGGAGGATAAAATTATGACATTCCTCCAGAATTGTGTCAGCATAGGGCAGCCCCAAAATATATGGATGAGAGATCCTTGCAGGTCGCAGCCTCTCCAACAATTTGCAGAATGCATTGGATAAATAAGTGAGAGGTGGAGAGGTGTGTAATACCATCTAGTTAAAAGTTTCTGGTGTTGTTCTTTGAAGCTAGTAGAGGCGGAGGATTTGTGGGCCCAATGTAACGCTGTTGCCCATTGAGATTCCGAGAATGAGGTGCCCAATTCCCGCTCCCACTTGAGAATGTCGTCTGTTTTAACAAAATCAAGGTGTTGGTGATTATATTGTATAATATTCTTGAGCTTTTTTGAGATTTAGAAATTTTGTGGTCAAGAATAGATAGGATTGGAGTAAGGATTCTGGTCTTTTGAGTAGAGTTTTGCCTGAAAAGGTGAGCAATTTGATTATATTGGAATCTGTCTTTGGGTGGGAGGTTATATTTGGTTTGGAGGGAAGGAAAGGGAAGGAGTATATCTTTAATGAACAAATCCTGAACCTGCGTTATGCCTTGATATTTCCAGCTGCTTAGAGAAATATGAGGCAAAGGAATATTGAGTACTTGGATTGGAATCGGTAGAGCACTAGAGGCTATGAGAGGATGTTTATCAGGATTTAACATGTCCCAATATTTTAGTGAAGTCTTGGTCGGCATGGACTGGGTGTTTTCGATTGCATCTACAGAGTATGGGTTGATCAGTCTATCTTTTAAAGACCCAGGATTCAGCATATCTGCTTCTATTGTGACCCATAGCTTATTATCTGTGGCGTTCCACCAATGTTCCACCCTGTTGAAAAAGACGGTTTCTTGGGGTCAGCACACCAGCAAAACAACGCTTAATTAATCCCTGGATGTAAATTGCACCAAAGAATTGAGCCCCACAAAATAGTAGCTTTGTAGCGTGTTACAATTGCGTGTTTTCTACGCCACACAACAAGAGATACAGTTGTAATTAACCTTTGCTTGTGAATTAGGCTACAGGAAAAATTTATATATTTTGGCGTTGAAAAAGACGGTTTATTTTTGTCAGCACACCAGCAAAACAACGCTTAATTAACCCCTGGATGTAAATTGCGCCAAAGAAATGAGCCGCACAAACTAGTAGCTTTGTAGCGTGTTAAAATTGCGTGTTTTCTACGCCACACAAGAGATACAGTTGTAATTAACCATTGCTTGTGAATTAGGCTACAGGAAAAATTTATATATTTTGGCGTTGAAAAAGACGGTTTATTTTTGTCAGCACACCAGCAAAACAACGCTTAATTAACCCCTGGATGTAAATTGCGCCAAAGAATTGAGCCGCACAAACTAGTAGCTTTGTAGCATGTTACAATTGCGTGTTTTCTACGCCACACAACAAGAGATACAGTTGTAATTAACCTTTTGCTTGTGAATTAGGCTACAGGAAAAATTTATATATTTTGGCGTTGAAAAAGACGGTTTATTTTTGTCAGCACACCAGCAAAACAACGCTTAATTAACCCCTGGATGTAAATTGCACCAAATAATTGAGCCGCACAAACTAGTAGCTTTGTAGCGTGTTAAAATTGCGTGTTTTCTACGCCACACAACAAGAGATACAGTTGTAATTAACCTTTGCTTGTGAATTAGGCTACAGGAAAAATTTATATATTTTGGCATTGAAAAAGACGGTTTATTTTTGTCAGCACACCAGCAAAACAACGCTTAATTAACCCCTGGATGTAAATTGCGGCAAAGAATTGAGCCCCACAAACTAGTAGCTTTGTAGCGTGTTACAATTGCGTGTTTTCTACGCCACACAACAAGAGATACAGTTGTAATTAACCTTTGCTTGTGAATTAGGCTACAGGAAAAATTTATATATTTTGGCGTTGAAAAAGACGGTTTCTTGGGGTCAGCACACCAGCAAAACAACGCTTAATTAACCCCTGGATGTAAATTGCGCCAAAGAATTGAGTCCCACAAAATAGTAGCTTTGTAGCATGTTACAATTGCGTGTTTTCTACGCCACACAACAAGAGATACAGTTGTAATTAACCTTTGCTTGTGAATTAGGCTACAGGAAAAATTTATATATTTTGGCGTTGAAAAAGACGGTTTATTTTTGTCAGCACACCAGCAAAACAACACTTAATTAACCTCTGGATGTAAATTGCGCCAAAGAATTGAGCCGCACAAACTAGTAGCTTTGTAGCGTGTTACAATTTCGTGTTTTCTACGCCACACAACAAGAGATACAGTTGTAATTAACCTTTGCTTGTGAATTAGGCTACAGGAAAAATTTATATATTTTGGCGTTGAAAAAGACGGTTTATTTTTGTCAGCACACCAGCAAAACAACGCTTAATTAACCCCTGGATGTAAATTGCGCCAAAGAATTGAGCCGCACAAACTAGTAGCTTTGTAGCGTGTTAAAATTGCGTGTTTTCTACGCCACACAACAAGAGATACAGTTGTAATTAACCTTTGCTTGTGAATTAGGCTACAGGAAAAATTTATATATTTTGGCGTTGAAAAAGACGGTTTCTTGGGGTCAGCACACCAGCAAAACAACGCTTAATTAACCCCTGGATGTAAATTGCGCAATAGAATTGAGCAGCCAAAAATGAAGTGGTATTTGTATTGTAAAAATGCTGTTTCTTTAAATGAATACAACAGGAACTGGCTTAGATCCCACTTGGATATTGAATGTATATGCAGCTGCAGTGGACGCACACTGGATTTCAGATCCAATACCCCAAAAAATTAGAAATAGAACATTAAGAGAACAGTCTCTGAGACAAGCTGAGATACCCCACAAAAATCGCTATATAAAAATCAATTCTTCAGTAAGAGCTATCAGCCGCGGCAGCACCTTCCCTGATGAGCACAGTGAGAGGAGTGTGAGCTCCCGGCGTCGCGCCCAGACTTATATAGTGCGGTGACGTCACAGAATCCCGCCGGTCTCTGATTGGCTTCACCTCTGCACATGTCATGCAGGCTATGCCCTTCTTCCTCCCAGAGTGCTTTGCCCCATGTAGCGCCATGTGCTCGCAGCCATTTTATCAATCAAAAGCACACTTCGTTCACCCGAAGTACCCCAAAGTTCGACTTCGTTCCAAACCGAAGTTTTCCTGAAATTCTAAACGAATTCCACTTCGTTAGAATCGATTCGCCCATCTCTAATTGCCATATATATTTGTTCATTTGAGCTTGGAACATGGAAAACATGGATTTTGGGATATGGATAGGTAGAGCTCTCAGGAAGTAAAGAATATTAGGGAGAATGAGCATTTTATAAAGAATAATGCGGCCTAACCATGAGTTGTCTATTTTGGAAATTCTATCTAACTCCTTTTGCAAATTTTCATGTAAGGGAATAAAAGATTTGAACTTCTCTTAGTGAGTACGATTCCCAGATAAGGGATGGAATGAGATTGCCATTGGAATGGAAAGGAGTTTTTAAGTTTAAAAACTTCTATTGTTTTTAGATTGAAATCTAGGACCATTGACTTGGAAGAGTTAATTTTGTAATAGGAAAGCCTACTGAATGTGTCGAGATTTCTGATAATTGAGGGAAGGGATGTGGTTGGGTTCGATAGTGATAGTATCACGTCGTCGGCGAAAAGAGAAATGATATGGGAATGTTTTGCAATCTGGATTCCTGATACAGTTGGGTCAGAGCGAATGGCTTCTGCCAGGGGTTCCATTATGAGGACAAATAGTAGGGAGGACAGGGGGCAGCCTTGTCTCGTACCGTTTGTTATTTGAAAGGGTTTAGGTAGTAGGCCATTGGATAAGACCCGGGCCGAAGGTGTGGAGTAGAGAGATCGTATTGCTTGAAAGATAGGTCCTGAAAATCCAAAGTTCTCGAGCACCTTAAAGCAAAGGTCCAGTGGATCCTATCAAAGGCCTTCTCTGCGTCTAATGAAAGAAGCGGGGAAGGCAATTTTTGGGTTTCAATATGGTGTATGATGTTTAACAGACGTCTAGGTGTGTCTGGGGCCTGTCTACCCTTGATGAATCCCACCTGATCGTCTTTTATCAGCGATGGCAAGATGTCCACCAGCCGATTTGCAATCATTTTAGCATAAATTTTTGTGTCTGAGTTCAATAAAGAGATTGGTCGAAAGTTAGCAGGGTCATCAGGGGATTTCCCCGGTTTAGGAATTGTGACTATAGTCGCTTGTAGCATTTCTGCTGGCAAAGTACCCTCCGCCATCGCTGAATTACATAGTTCGGTTAAGTGGGGACCCAGAATTGAGGAGAAGGCTTGAAAGTATTCAGTAGAGAAGCCGTCTGGGCCTGGGGCTTTCCCTTTTGGGAGAGCGTGAATAGTACGAGAGACCTCTGCTAAAGAGAAAGGAACATTGATTTTGTCCAATGTTGGGATACAGTGGGGAGGTGAATAGAAGTTAAAAATGATTGAATTGCGGAAGGGGTAGGGTTTTGGATTGTGGGGTCGTCTTTTAGATTATATAGTTTGGTGTAAAAGTCGCTAAAGGTGTCAGCTATGACTTGTGGGTTGGTTATTTTATGAGATCCATCATTGGACAACAAATATGGTATGGCCGATTTGTGGCGTGCTGAGGCGACTCTACTAGCCATTAGTTTTGAAGGTTTGTTCATAGATTTATAGTAGGTTAATTTTATGTTTTTGGTGTGGCTGTCAAAATTTTCCAGGAGGTGTTCTCTCATGGCTTGCCTCGCTTTATAGAGTTCAAGGGGATTTGATAGGGATGGGGTTAGTTTTTTGTTTGTTTTCTAGTGTGGACAGGGTATTAACTAAGTCGTCCCATTTTTTAAGTCTTTGTTTTTTTAATGTTAGAGGATAGTTGAATTAAGATGCCCCTGATGAAAGCTTTATGTGCATTCCATAATATAAATGGGTTGGTATTGGGTCTTTTATTCAGGTTGAAGTACTGTGCTAGGTGTTTTAGGATAGTTTTTTGGTGGGAGGGGTCTGATAAAACCATAAGATTATTCTTCCATGTAAACGGCCCATTCAACGTTGTTTTTATTGACAATGAGACAGGGGCATGGTCTGACCATGAGATAAGGCCAATGTCACACTTATCTATTTTTTGCAGAGTCCATTTGTCTACCAGGAACATATCGATTCTGGAGTAAGACATGTGTCGAGCTGAGTAGTAGGTAAAGTCTCTTTCCGATGCGTGGAGACACCACCAGGCATCGTAGAGGGAGGCTTGAAAGGTCCAATGCCGAAGACCATGGTGGGGTGGACTTGAATTAGATGAGGAATCCATCGAGTGATCTGAGATGATATTAAAATCGGCGCATATAATAAGTGTACCTTGGGATATTCTTTTCGCTTTTTTAAGAATTTTGTTTATAAATCTGATTTGTCGGGAATTGGGAGCATAAAGATTGACGATTGTATATAATGTGTTGTTTATTTTGCAGACTAATATTATAAATCTGCCATTGGGGTCTAAGGCTTGGTCAAGGAGACGAAAGGCCACTGTTTATTTGATGGCAATAGCCACCCCTACCTTTTTTTGTCTAGGCAGGAGAAGATAATATGGGGATATTTGTGGTGGTGGAATCTATGTGTATCGCTTTGGATCAGATGAGTTTCTTGTATACATAATACATCGGCATGCAGTTTGGTAGCTTCCCTCCACATCATAGAACGTTTAAAGGGGCTATTCAATCCCCTAACGTTCATTGACACCAACTTCAACTCCATTAGTAATGTGAGATAGTCGCTAATGAGATGTGGTAGTACTCCACTATTGTGCTGTTTTCAAAGATGAGAAATCTAGGATCGATGGCTGCCAGTGTGACCAGGGGGAAGAGGGAAAGGGAAAAGATAGGGAAAACCAATAAAAAATAACTTGTAACAAACATAAGTGGGCAGATATAATCTGCGCAAACTCCGGGGGTGAGAATTTGCCTAAGAGAGACATTTGAATTCTAGCCCTTCTATGGGTTCTGGGTAAGAGAACAAAGACAAAATAGGTAGAATGTTTACTTAGTTATAGTGGACCACTCCCTGGGTATTTTTGGAGACGAACGGGGCGAGAGGAGAGGTGGCGTCGTTTGCAGGTGTGAGGTTCCATGTCAGCAACATTTTCTGGCCGTCTTCTGGAGAAGTAAAGACATATGTTCTTCTATCTCGTCGAATTATCAATTTTGTTGGGAATCCCCATCGGTATTGTATGTTGTTATTTCGAAGCACAGTCGTTACTAGGGTAAATTTTCTTCTTGCGTTCAAGGTGAATTGCGACAATCAGCAAATATTTTGACTGAGGAGTAAGGACTGGGAAGCTGGTTGACTTTTTTTGCTGCTTGTAGAATATGGTCTTTGGTATGGTAGAAATGGATTCTAGCCAATACGTCACAGGGTATTGTCTCATCTAGGCTTTTGAGCGCTGTCTATAATGAGTTCGTGCTTTGAGCAATTAGGGAGTAATGCTTTGATGAGACTTTGGAGGTAGTGTTGCCATTCCGAGTTTGAGATTGTATCTGGTATGCCCCTAAACTTTAGATTGTTGCGTCTACTTCTGTCTTCCAAGTCAGCGAGTTTCACCTTGAGGTTGCTGAGTTCATCTTCCACATTATTGTGAGCATCAACCAATTCGTTATGGGCCTGAGAAAATTCCTCCATCTTCGTTTCTACATGTTGTACTCTCTCTCCTACGCTATCTAGATCGGTTTTTAGAGCCGGAATGGAGGATTACAAATTATTCTGAAGGGATGTGCGAAGAGCTAACATCATGTCTTTCAATAAGGAAGGGGACATGTCTTGGTCCGTAATTTGGAATGAGTCCAGTGTGTCTTGGGGATGTTCAGAGCTGCTAGCTAGAGTGGTAAAAAATATGGAACGCTTCACGAATTTGCGTGTCATCCTTGCGCAGGGGCCATGCTAATCTTCTCTGTATTGTTCCAATTTTAGTATATGTGCAGCCGAAGCGAGCACGAACTATTGTATTTTGATGAACCACTGGAAAGTTCTGGTGAGTCTATACTTAGATGGAACTACCATAAGTAATTCCAGGCCTCCATACAGTTGAAGAATCTGGGATCCCTGGCCTTTACCAGTTGTCTCTCTTGCAGCATATCAGTGGGTCTCGTGCCACTTTATTTACAATTTGATCATGGCCACTGACTGGAATACTACCCTGATGGTGCCCCTGAACATAGATTTTATAAGGTCTAGCCCTATAACCAAAAACTTAAATTCTGCCTCCTTGGACTTGGTGCTTGTTTGTCTCTTCTTCTACTTGTTGTATCAGTGGGTTGTAAAGAAAAGAGACAAAAGACCAAAAAAATGGTGCTCCTTCTTGACCAGTCATGCACACATTCAGCCTTTTAGGCAAGTATTTGCAAGGAGGTTTGATAAAGACGTGCATACCGTGTTAAAATGTATAACCACAACAAAAATGTTTTTGCTTTATCTGTCCATCCCAGCAGGGCCCACAGGTTTCTTGCTCTTTCCTGTTTGGAAGTTGACTCCCCACCTTTCTATTTGTTAACCTTTTAGGGTGTTTGGAAAAGGCATCCTGACACAGGTTTTCACCATCTACGACAATAAAAGTTACAGCCAACATGGAAAGGCCCCTTCTTTTTGGGAGCCCCATATGCTGTCTCTATAGTCCATTCACAAATATTTTATTGGCATTTCCATTTAGAAAGCATTACATGTTTTTCGTGGCTTATGTCATACAGCATGTTGAAATATGTTCAGCTTGTATTTATACTTAAGTTGATTTCATAAATTTATTCTGCAGAACATATGACTGTCATGCTGAAGTAAACAAAACATGAAAGACTAATGTGGACAGGCAGAACAAAATTACTATGTGTAAGCAGTGCAAAGCTATAAAAAGGTGTTGACAATTTTTTTTTTCAATTTCCACCTTGTTATGATACCATACAAATAGATTTAGATTACCATTTGAGTTTTAGCTAGAAATGATTACAGTTACCTGGATCTGAGCCACAACTCCTGTGGATCAGACAGTGCAGGATCGGGGGCAGTTAATCCTCATGAATCTATTTTTAGAAAGGATTCCCTCCAAAAGACACTATGGAAACATACAGAGTGCAGTACAGGACCATCACTATAAACATGAGAATAAAGCAAATATTACTGCTTTAATATGGGTTGTCACTCAGATTTTTCAGACTTGTTTGCAAGTCTGCATTATTATAGAATGATAAGGAATCTGATTTGTAGAAAGAATTAGAGACAATTTTCTCTAATCTATTCCCACATCTTAATATATTAGCTCAATAAGGGCCTAAGGCAAGTTAAGACACCTTGACAGACTGTTAAATCAAAATGAACCCATAGGCACAGCCAATCCTGGCAGGTAACCGTAATAGTACTGTCATCTGTTCTTACTGAGGAACTATACAAGGAAAGAGTGGACGTGGGGTGAGCTTGTAGCCATGATTGCCAGCGTGATTGCTGGGATATTGTATGGTGATATGTTAAATAAAACAAATTTATGTTGACTTGTGCTTAAAAAATCTACACTTATTGTAAGGCAGCAGTAAACAATGATTAAAAGACTAATAAAATTTAAAATGTTATTAATACACATGAACTATATACACCCTAAGGTGACATATGTAGAAGCTACACTAAGTCTTGCAAAAATATATTTCCATACTTTTGTATGGACACACAAAAAAAATAAAATAAATAATTGTATGACCCTTACATGAAGAATGAAAAGATGTTATTTGGTCCTAAATGCTAAAAATCACCTGTTTCTTTCAAAGGTTAATCTTCTACATTTGTTCGTAGCTGAGCAATGTGATAAATGTTCCTATGCAATTTATATTAGTTTACAATTGTGTTTTCAGAATCCTCATTTCAACTAAAGGAAAGATAACACGATGTCCTCCCTGGAGCCTCACACATCAAGGATTGAACTGTGTTCAGATTCCAGAGCTTCATGCACATCCTTTCCAAGTTACCAGGTTACCCAACCTTCTTTTAAACAGGGACCTGTGCCAGGCCACCCATTTAGTGCTAGGCTCAGACCGGATCATTTCTCTTCTAAGAGATGATTTATATTACACTGTGATCCAGCAGAATCCTAATTATGTCAACAAGTGAATTCTGGTAAATAGTTACTATTACATACCTCAGAAATGAGTGCTATATAATGAGGCTTAAAAACACAGTAGCTTTTCAAGCCAAAATATTAATGCTAGGCATATTAAATCTATGGCCTGTTCACAATTATGAGACACTAATAGAAAAACTCCAAGATAAATATTTCTTTATTCAACTAAAGATCAGAAGTACATACCATATATACTCAAGTATAAGCCGAGTTTTTCAGTACAAAAAAATGTGCTTAAAAAGCCTTCCTCGGCTTATACTCGAGTCACCGTCAGTGTCTGGGCACCGGCGGAGATCCATCAGCTGTATGCGACTCCTCTGGGAGCACATACAGCTGACCTTCGAGTTACCTGCTGGTGCCCGGGCGCTGTCATTGCCCAGGCACCTGGCAGGGATCGCTTCAGCTTTATGCAACTCCTGGGAGTGCATACAGCTGAAGACACTATTGTGGAGCAGAGAACAAGCGTTCCCTCGCTCCGCAATAGGACTCCGGAAGGGGCCACTCTGCTTGCGGCACGTGTCATCACGCTGCCTGCGCGGCCTGATGACATCACGCCGCCTGTGCCGGAACTCGGAGCGCCCGGAGAGTCATATCAGTGCAGCGGTAGAGAGAGTTAAGGACTTATATATTTTTATTTTTTTAACAAACTTTGCATCTACCTGCCTATACCTGCCTATGGGGGACATATACCTGCCGCTACCTACTTGTCTATGAGGGACATTAAGCTGCCTATACCTGCCTCTACCTGCCTAAGAGGGACATATACCTGTCTATACCTGCCTATGGAGGACACTATACTGCCTATACCTGCCTATGGGGCACATTAAACTGCCTATACCTGCATACAGGGGACATATACCTGCCAATGGTGGACATTAAACTGCATATACCTGCCTATGTAATTTTATTGGTATCCAATTTTATTTTTGAAATTTACCAGCGGCTGCTGCATTTTCCATCCTAGGCTTATACTCGAGTCAATACGTTTTTCAATTTTTTTGTGGCAAAAGTAGGTGCCTCGTCTTATATTCGGGTCTGCTTATACTCGAGTATATACGGTATATTATATTGATGCTTGTGTTGTAAAGAGATGCATGTATGAAAAGGGTAAAGGGGTACATGTATGAAAAGTGGCACCATCTCCACAGTCACACTTATTGGTTAGTGTAGTATTCGTCAGTATGTATGAAAGTGTCTCACAGCACTTTATAAATGTGTGCCATTGTGAAACACATTTATGTGGCAATAATTGGCACATAGAGTATGTGCGCTAAAAAGTGTCTCAGCCTTGCCAGAAATTGGTACGACAATTTCGCAGCATGCACCAGATTTTTAGCGTAGGACAGTTCATACATCTGTTGGACAGGGCTTTGACAGGTGTTTAAGCTCAAAGCACGCCAGGAAATTGGTGCAGACCCGTCATTACATGTCACTCTTAATTTGTTCTCCTCTATATGTATATTAAGGTGTTTCCAGGGGCGTAACTACCGTGGTAGCAGGGGTAACAGTTGCTCCGGGGCCTGTGCGCTCAGGGTGGCCCGCGCCCCGGGGCAGCTGCTACTGCGTCCGCTACCCCGGTAATGCCGCTCCTGTGCCCGCCGGCAGTGAACTTAGCAGCTCACTGCGGCGGCCAGGGAGCTGAGGGGCCCGGCGCATGCTGCCTCTGAACGCCCGGGACCTGCGGCCCGAGCGTTCAGAGGCAGCGCTACAGGGAGGTAGCAGAGCTCTGCTATTTCCCCTGCCGGTGCTCTATGATCACGTGGACGCGCGCGGTGATGTCACATCACCACGCCGCCCGCGCTGAGCGCAGAGGCTGCAGGGAAAGTAGCAGACCAGAGCGAGTGGCGCATCAGGGGAGCGTGGACCGAGGTAAGTAAACTATTTCTTATTTTACCTGCCCGTAAGCCTGCCTGTATACCCCCTAAACCTGCCTATACACCCCCTAAGCCTGCCTATACACCCCTAAGCCTGCCTATACACCCCCTAAGCCTGCCTAAACACCACCTAAGCCTCCCTATACACCCCCTAAGCCTGCCTAAACACCCCCTAAGCCTGCCTATACACCCCCTAAGCCTGCCTATACACCCCTAAGCCTGCCGTATACCCCCTAAGCCTGCCGTATACACCCCCTAAGCCTGCCTATACACCCCAGAGCCTGCCTATACACCCCCTAAGCCTGCCTATACACCCCTTAAGCCTCCCTATACCCCCCAAGCCTGCCTATACCCCCTAAGCCTACCTAAACCCCCCTAAGCCTGCCTGTATACCCCCCTAATCCTGCCAGTGACATCACTGTTTGTTAGGCTTGAAAAAGGCTCTGTTCAGAGTCCAAACGTTGCTGTCGTTGGGTCAATAAAAGTTTTCTGCTTTTTTGAAGTGCTGCCTACATATATATTTTTTTTTCTATTGGATTTGGTCTTGATCCAGGCCTTTTTTGGCGTGCACTCCCCCCTTTTTACATTATCGGTATATGCTGCTGTATTTTTCCAATTGGATGCAGTGTTTGTCACATGTCTGCTGGAGATACCTCTTAAAATTACTAATAAAACAATATTAAATCCTGATAAAACAGCCACAAATAAATATAATTTAGAAGCCCTGTTTTTAAAATTGATGATCCAAAATCTGATGTTCTATGTAGAAAAAAAGACATGGATCACACATCCACATGCTATATGTTGATCTACTGCTGCTAAGCAAACATTTACAGAAATGAACATAAGGTTCTTAGTAAACTTTTAAATCATACTGTATAAGCCCACCTGCCATTTTATGGCAACCTCTTTTATGTGGGTCCCTACACTAAGGGCATGTCCCCACGGCACGGGTTTTTGGATGGTTTTTCAGCCGGTTTGCGGTTTTTCAGCCCGCCTGAAAAACCAGACGAAATTGAGCACAATTGTGCTCTATGGAAAACCGTGCAGCAGTCCCCACTGCATGGGTTTTCCGCCCGGCGGTTTTGCCGCTGGCGGTCCGGCGGCAAAACATTGGAGAAGCACCATCTTGCGTCCGGTTTTCAGACGGAATATGTGCTTCTCAATGGGAGGGCTCTTCTCTGCTCATTGTGGAGAAAAGCTGCCCCCCCCCCCCCGCACGGCCCTGGGGACGGGCGCAAAACAGGACAAATACCGGCCGGTTTGTTCTGTGCCGTGTAAACGCGCCCTAATAGGTGCAGTACTGTATGATGAACAATGCTGCAGCAATGACAGCACTAGTCAGGGAAATGACCCATTGGCCCAACAATACCCATACTGTCAGACTTAGCCCCTTGGCTCTGGATCACGCCACCACACAGGCACCGCAACAATGGCTTCCACACAGCACGACAATCACGACAATCAAAAATAAAGCATCACAAACCCTCAGTCTTCCATGTGCTCCCAGCAAACAGGCAGAGAAAAATATGTAGTAACCCCTATTCAGTCTCCTTCTAAATCTGATGACAACATTACTGTTGTGATTTCTTTCAATTATCTTGAAGAGCTTGTCTGGTTTCTAGACTCGACAAATACAAGCATAAGTAAAAATTTTCAACAAGTGTAAGAAACAAGCATTCTTTTTGGTGATCTGTAACCCCACAAAATTTCCATGTTAACAGTGCCTATGACAGTGCTCTAATTGAAATTGGACATGTTGTCATCATATTCCCTAAGGAGCGGAACACAAGGCTATGGTCTTGTAACTTCAAGTCATCTCAGCAAGTAAAATATTAAAGAAAAAGTTTCCATATTTTTATCTGTATTAAAGAGCATTTAAGTTTTAGTTCTCTTTTGGCAGGTGTACTTCAGTCAAGAAAGCTGGTGAACCATCCCAAACATCATGTACACTGTATTGGAGTTATTGTTCATGTTTTTTTGTCACTTCCTTCTGAACCAGGGGTGCATAACCATTTGTAGTCCAAAGGCCTCACTATGTTATTGTACCTTTTCCAAGGGCCGCAGTAAATATTAAAGAGGTATTCCTCATTTGAGACCTTTATGACACATCTATTGCAAATTCCCAGAATGGTTAAGATATTTTTGTTCCACGACAGAGACTCTCAAAGATTAGACTGGGGGTCCCCTGCTTCTATTTCATTGTAGTCTTTGGGTGATTACAGAAATATTTTTAACAACTACAGTGAAGAGCACAACACACATATAAGACCTCCTCTCCAGCTCATCTCTTTCTCTTTGGAGTCTTCGACATACGGTATTTATGGTATATCTTGAGGATCTGCCATGATTGTGTCAGAAATAAATAATCCTTTATGGAAGAGATCTGGGTAAAATTACAGATCATGTACTAGAGATAATACAGGTTTGTCTGGATTGCTCATTTAAGTTGCTTAAATAGCACATACAGCACTACAGTGCCAGCTACACAAAGACCACTATACCATCCATACCAGGCCCACCATAACAGTGTTGGCCATGCAGTGTCAGTCATACAGTCCCTGCTAAAACAGTACCAGACTTATAATGCCCAGCACATCAGTGCCATCTATACAGTACCCACCATAAAAGTGCCATTTGTACTGTGCCAGCCATAAAAGCACCATACGTACAGTGCCCACCAGAACAGTGAATCTGATTCTGAATTTATAATTTTTATTTTGCCTGAGGACTGCCATCAGTAATTTTAGTGCCCCACACAACCAAAGTGTCTGCCCGCCTCCCCTGACCACTATCAGTTCCTATGCCGCACCATATTAGTGGGATCCTTCTTGGCCAAGGTGTCTGACAAGAGTAGGATAGGGTTTGCACATTTAAAATAAAATAGGCACAGTTTTTGACAATACCCATCCATTGGTGCAAAATACTCCAATACTAAAAAATGTGAGACCATGAATATAAACATAAAAGAAAGGGCTGTTCCTCCAACATGTGGAGGTTAGTAGCAAAATTTCATGCATATCTTTAAGCTACATTATTAAAAACCACTGTGCATATTCAGAGCAGTACTGTTTGGGCTGAAACCCTTCTTCAAACTTATATATATTATTGTATTATCTTTTCATGGGACAACTGAAGATATGACACTTTGATACATTTAAAGTAGTCAGAGTACAGATTGTATAAGGCCATGTCCCCACGGCACGGGTTTGCGGCCGGTTTTTCAGCTGGTTTGCGGTTTTGCAGACCGTCTGAAAATCCGGCAGCAAACGAGCACAACGGGCTTCTATGGAAAACCCGTGCAGTGGGAAGGGGGAGGGCTTTTCTCTGAAACCCCCCTCCCCCCTCTTCTCACGGCTGTGGGGGCGGCACACAAACCGGACAAATACCGGTCGGATGAACCGAACGGTATTTGTCCATTGCCGTGTAAACAGGCTATAACAGTGTATATTTAGTGTGCGCCCAAGATAACCCAACACACAGCCAAATAAATATGGACAAATTATGCCCAATTTGTATTATTCGTCCACGGTTTCATGTGACTCATTGGTGTTACAGGGTGTCAGGTGTGAATGGGGAGCAGATGTGTTACATTTGTTATCGCTCTCACACTCTCTCATACAGGTCAATGGAAATTTAACATGGTACCTCATGGCAAAGAACTATCTAAGGATCTGAAAAAAGAATTGTTGCACTACATAAACATGACCTCGGCTATAAGAGGGCTGCAAACACCCTGATACTAAGCTGCAGCACGGTGGCTAAGACCATACAATGGTTTGACAAGGTTCCTCTCAGAACAGACCTTGCCATGGCCGAGCAAAGGAGTTAAGTGCACGTGCTCAGCATCATATTCAGAGATTTTCTTTTCAAAATAGACGTATGAGTGCTGCCAGCATTGTTGCAGACGTTAAAACGGTGGAGGGTCAACCTGTCAGTGCTCAGACCATACACCACACACTGCATCAAATTGGTTTGCATGGCTGTCATCTCAGAATAAAGTCTCTTCTAAAGATGATGTACAAGAAAGCCCGCAAACAGTTTGCTGAAGATGAGTAGACTAAGGACATGGATTACTGGAACCATATCCTGTGATATGATGAGACCAAGATAAACTTATTCGGTTCAGATGTTGTCAAGCGTGTGTGGCGGCAACCATGTGAGAAGTACAAAGAAAGGTGAGTCTTGCCTACAGTCAAGCATGGTGGTGGGAGTGTCATGGTTTGGGGCTGCATGTGCTGCGGTGGGGGGGAGTACAATTTTTGTTTTCCCATGAATGCCAAATGTACTGTGAATATGAAGAGAGCTGATGCCCCCTTTAGAAACTGGGTCGAGGGCAGTATTCAAATTGTAAAAAACCCCAAAACACTACAAGATGACCACTGCCTTATAAAAAAATTGGGTAAAGTTGCTGGAGGGGAAAGATTCCCCAGACCTAAGCCTATTGAGACTGGTGGGGATTGTCAAAAAAAGGTGGAGGAGCTCGGTCTCTAAATTCCAGCTTTGTGATGTCGAAAGGAGGGCCGGGAAGGGGGGTGGCCCAAGGTAGGCAACCCCTAGGGCGCCTTTCCTCACCCTATCCAAAGGGGGGCCCCGTCGGGGCCCCCGACCCCGCGGGCCCCAGGCCGTCCCATGGGCCCTGAAGGCCGGGGTTTGGGGACCGCTTCTGCGGAGCAGAGGTAAGCGCTCCTGCCGAGACGTGTCGGGCCGCTCCCCCGGAGGATGCTGGATCTCGGTGAGCCGCGGGGCCCAAACCCCCCGGGGCCCCCCCGGGTCCTCACATCGTGAGGCCCCCGCCGCGGGGTGGCCCAGCGGCAGGTCGAAATGAGTGTGTCACGCAAGGGCCTCTCTCGGGGCAAGCCGTCACGGGGGTCCCCAAGGAGCTGCCAGAGGAGCGCGCGGTGGAGAGGACAAAAGGGAGCGGGGCCCCCGGGAATTTGGGTAAGTATTAATGTTTTTGTTTTTAAATGCCTGCTGTGCCCCCTTTTTCTCCCTGTGGCCCCCTACACCTGCCTGTGGCCCCTATATCCCGCTGGGCCCCTTTAATGCCGGGCTGGGCCCCCCTAAAATCCCTGCGGTGCCCAAATGCTCCCGGTGCCCAAAGCCGCTGACCCCCTTTTCCCCTGTTGTGGTCCCCATACGCTCCCAGCCCCTTACCGTTGTGGCCCCCTTCCTGCCTGACCCCATACCCTGTCTGGGGCCCCCCTTTTAACCTCCCTGACCCCTGAAAGGGCTCCCTTGGGTCCCCATAGCCTGCCTGCTGTGGCCCCCGTACGCCTGCTGAGCCCCTTCGGTCCCTGTCCCCTATTACCTGCTGTGGCCCCCATCCCTCCGGGTGCCCCCATACGCCCTCCCTGAGCCCCCATACCCCCTGCGTGGGGCCCCATAGCCCGGGGCCCCCCAACGTACCTGTCCCCCCCAATAGCCTCCCGGGAACCCCCTTACGCCTGCCTGGTCCCATAGTGCCTGGGGCCCCCATACGTCCCTTTTGGGGCCCCCATGTGCCCTGACCCCCAACGCCGTCTGGGGCCCCCATCGCTGCCTGTGGCCCCCTAGCCTCCCCTGTGGCCCCCTGCCTCCCTGGGGTCCCTATGCTGTGTGGCCCCATCGCCTCCTGGGGCCCCCATTTTGCCTCCCGGGGCCCCCCCATGCCTGGGGTGGCCCCAACCCCCCTCCCCTATGGCCCCATAGCCGGGGAGCCCCAACGTGTGGATCCCTAACCCCGCCTGGGGCCCCCATCCCCTGCCTGAGCCCCATACCCCCTGCCTGAGCCCCATACGCTCCCCGTGGCCCCTGCCTGCTGGGGCCCCCCCATACGACCCTGTGGCCCCCTTTTCCCTGCCTGTGGCCCCCATATCCCTGCGGGGGCCCCATACGGTGGGGCCCCCCATACCTCCCTGAGCCCCAATGCCTGCTGAGCCCCCTCGCCTGCCTGGGGCCCCCCATACGCCTGCCTGGCCCTAGCTATATATTTGTTAGCCCCTAGTATAACTCCTGGTTTGGGGGGGCAATTCTAATACTGCTGCTGAGAGGCATATCTATTCCCTGTTGACAAAGGGGATTATATATAAAATTAAAGGAGTTAGGGAAAATGTGAGGATTCTAAGATATTTGTGCCCAAATCCCAGGGACGAGTCTTGGCCCGGAGCAATTGGCATGAAGGTGTGAAGGTTGGAGAAGAAAAGGGAAAGTGAAGAGGGTGATAAAAAAAGAGTTCCGGTGAGTAAAAAGTAAGCGTGAAATCACTTTTTATGTCGCAGAGTTTTAATAAATGAAAATTTCCACTATTGGTCACTGTATAGCGGTGGTATATGTCCTAGGTCCTGTTTTAAAGTGTAGTCACGGGGGGGTTTTGCGTTTGGTCAGGGTTGGGGATTATTTGAGCCTTAAGTAGAAATGTTTTGAGTTTGGGTTTTGTAGGGTGTTTTTGTAACAATCATTCGTTGGGTAGTTTTGCTCATTATAGGTGGATTTTTTTGTGATTTTAAATTTAGGGGTTTTGCCTGAAAAGGAGGGGGCGATTTGAAAATGAAATTTGGGGGCTGATTTTATTGTGCAGTGATGCTGAGGGATGGACGGGAGCTATGTGGAATGTGAAAAAAATTTTGTGACGGACCTGGGGGGTGGAGGAATTAGTGAGGGGGGGGGTATTTTTATGAGAGCGAGGTGGGGGGGACGCTTGGGTACTCCCCCAGGGCCCCAAAATGCCTTGCCCCGGCCCCTGCGTCAAGGAAAAGTAGGGATTCCCGGGGCGAAGGGGGAGCTATAGTGAACTCCATGCCCATATTTTTTAGGCAGTCGGGAAAATTTATTGTGGAAAAGTATTGATAACTCTGACACAAGTTGTTTTTGTTCATTAGAGGTGTATCATTTTTTTGGAGGGTTTGAAAAATGGCGGGTTGTTTGCGTTTTTTTGAAAAACACCAAAATTTACACTGTTTTACATGAATTGATATTTAAGGGTTTAAAGTGCCCCCCATAAAAAATTATAATTGCAAATTTCCCCAAAATGTGAGGGGTGTATCTTTTGTGGATATTGTTAGTAAGCACTGTGTCAGGTTAACCCTTCCCCCGGGAGCATTTTTGGCCCTCTTGACAGAGCCTTTTTTGAAATTGTCTGTGTCATTTATGGAGAAAAATTTTTGACATTTTAACCCTACCCTGTGATTGAGATTGTTTTCTGTGAAATTGTGCTATAAGATGAAAAAATTTTGGGGTCAAAAAAATGATTTTTTTATTTTGAAAAAATATAATTATGGTGAAAAATGTAAAAAAAATTTACCAATTTAAAAACTTAAAAAATTTTGCATGTAAGACAGATAGTTATTCCATCAAAATAGTTTTAATAGCATCTCCTATGTTGCTTAGTTTGGAATTTTTTTTAAATTTTTTTTTTTTTTCGACATTAGGGGGGTTATAAATTTTGTAGTTTTTTTAAAATTTTAAGAAAATTTGTATTTACATATTTTTAGGGGGCCGTCCGTTCTAAGTGATTTGATTGACCCGTTGTTTGTACCCCCTAAATGACTATTAGAAAAACTACACCCTTAAAGTATTAAAAACAGTTTAGAAAGTTTTTTTAACCCCTTGGTGTTTAAGAAATTTAAAACAAAATGGAAATGAAATTTCAAAATTTCCTTTTTTTGCAGTTTTCATTTTTATGTTATTGACAAGATTGGTAAAAGTTCAGGGGAAATGCAAAATTTATTTATTCCCAGATTTGACGTTTTCAGGATATCCCCTTGGGCCCCTTTGTGCATTTTTTGGCTAAACCCCCCCGCCCCGAATAGGAGGGGAAACCATGGCCTGGGGCCTCTTTTTTTTACAATTTTATTTTGGGGCCTTTTTAGGTTTGCGGACACCCTAAGGTTCCAAACTAAAAAATACCCTAAAAAACCCCCTATTGAAACTCACCCCCTTTCGGAATTAATTCGAGGGAGTGAGTATCACCCCCAGGGGTTTTTCCAAATTTTTTTTGCGTTCGGTTGAAAAAAAAAAAAAAAATTTTTTTTACAATTTTCTGAATTTTAGTGAAAAAATTTTTTTTTTTACAAGGAGTTTGGGAAAAAAAAAAACCCAAAATTGTGTTAGAATTTCTTCCCCAAATTCGGCAATCCCCCAATGTGGGTGTAAAATGTGTTTGGGCGCTTGGAGGGGGTCAAGGGAGGGAGGTTTTTGTTTTGGCACAGATATTGGTGGGGGCCCTGCGTCTCCAAAACCCCCAAAGTACTAAAATGGTGGAAACTTCCAAGTTGCTCCTTTTGGATTAACGCCCTCAGGGGGTCTCACTAAGGGTGTTTTTTCTTTTGGGTAAAAGGTGTTCGTTTGTTTTTTAGCAGGGGGATGGAATGGAGGGGGGGGGAAAGAGTTTTCCCCCATTGTTTTTGGGTTCTTTTTCGGGATTGCCATACGGGATAAATGAGGGGTAACTTTTCTTGGGGGTCGGTACAATTACAATGTAAAAATTTTATATGTTTTTTTTGTTTTATTATTTTCACATAGAAAGGGGTTTTTTAAAAAATTGCGTTTTTAAGTTGTCGATTTGACAGCCATAGTTTTTTTAATTTTTTGATTGGAGCTGTTGTGGGCTTGTTTTTTTTGAGATGACTTGATGTTTTTTTTTTATCTTACGGGGGATATGAGCTTTTATCACTTTTTTTAAGGTTTTTGTGAAGATTTTGTAAAAAATCAGCAACCCGGTGTGTTTATTTTTATTTTTTTAAAGGGGCACTGTGGGTTAATGAATGCTTTTGCTCAGAGGTTGATACGTTAAGCGATACAATTTATTTTTTTTAATGTTTTATGTTTTACAAATAAAAACAATTTATTTGAAAAGGGGAAAAAAAGTTTTTGCATACGAGTCTGAGAGCATAAAATTTTTTTTTTTTTGTTTATGGGTGTATAGGGGGCTTTTTTTTGGGGTGGTTTAGTTTTTATTGGTAATATTTTTGGGGGGGAAAGTTTATGATGCTTTTAAATTGTTTTTTGGAGGGGAGGGGAAAATACTGCAATCCAGGGTTTTTTTTTTTATTTTTAATAGCGTTCACCGTGAGTATGGGAAAGTTTGTTTTACTCTGTGGGTTGAGCGATTCGGTGATACCATTTTTTGTAGTTTTTTTATTTGAAAGCAAATTTTTTTTTAAAAAAAAGTGTTTTTTTGTGTAAAAAAAATTTATGCATCGCTATTTCTAATAGCCCCGAATTTTTAATTTTCCCCCCCCTATAAGAGCTGTGTAAGGTTTTTTTTGGGGATGAATGACGTTTTAAATTGGCTTTCCTTTGAGTTGTATGGTTTTTGATTACTTTTTTCCTTTTATGTGCTGCGGGGTGAACAAAAATCGCTATTTGGTGTTTTTTGGGGGTTTTTTTTTACAGCGTTACTAGGGTTAATTAAATGACGATTTTTTTGGGTGGGTCCTACGACGGGCAATACCCAAAAATTGGGGACTTTATTTTTTTTTGTTTTTTTAGGGGGTTTTTTGGGTTTGTTTTAAAGGGGAAAAGGGGTTTTAGTGTTTTTTTTTTTTTTGTGTTTGTGTTTGACTTTTTACATTTTTTTTTTCTTTTTCTACTTTTTACACTTTCCCCAGGGGGGGAAAGATGAACGATGTCGTTATTATGAATGGAGTTGATAAGTTTAGCTGAAACCCGGTTCCTGGCAACTGTCTGTACGCTGCCCAATGTTGTGGGCCTCTGCGTACCAGACAACCGGTGCTGTATTCAGCATCGGGTGTCGTAGGAGACCCGGGAAGGCGTTTGCGCCCTTATGCGCGGGGGTCGGCGGGCGAGGGCTCCCCCCGCCGCCCCAGCCGGGTCGTGACCCCGATGTCATCCGGGTGGGGATGCGCATGATGCCGGGTAATTCCCCGCCGGTTCCATGCCGCGATTTGGCGCTCCGTTGGGGCCCCCGGAAAGATCCCCATTGACGAAACTAATACGGCTTTTTGGGGGAAAACCCCTACCCGGTTTTTGCCGTAGGAGTACGACAAAGGGCGGAAAGGGGTTAAAGGGAATGACCCTGACATTTGAGGTGTATTTTTTGCAGGAGTAGCTAAAATCCATTAGGGCTTTGGGAAGGTGGCCCACCCAATTTCCGGGGCACATGGGGAATTGATTATGGGGGAAATTGAGGTGCCCCCAAATAATGTTAATGAACCAAAATTATGTATTTTTTACCTATGCCCTTATTTGTATTAGTAGGTAGTTTTCATGATTTATTTTTTAAATAGTGCCCAAAAAAAATTTTTTTTACTTATCGGGGAAAAAAAATTTTAGTAAGTTTGGGACCAAAATCACCCCCCACCCTTCTCTAAGCGTTTTTCCCTTTTGGTTTGGGATTTCAGCACATCAGGGGCCATCGAAAAAATTTGTTTTTCCCCACAAACTCTGGGGGGGAAAATTAGATTGACGTCCCCCTACTCGGGCCGGGTTAAGAGAAAAAAAAAATTTTTATAAAAATTTTCCCTTTAAATATTTTTTTAAAAAGGGGTTAAAATTGATAGGGCCCTGGGCTTTATTAATTTTTGAGTTGGTGAGTGCCAATCGAGTTTTGTTTGGGTTTAAAACCCCTTTTTAAAAAATTGAGACACTTGAGCTGTAATCTGATATGGTTTTTTTTCCAACATTTTTTGGGGGGTCGGGAATTATATATAGATGGATGATCACAATGTTGGGGTTTCCCCAAACACTTGTTGCCTTGAAATTTAGGTATTACCCATCTTCCCTTGATATTTCTTTTTAAAAAGCAAGCATGGACTGGGGACCCCTTTAAAAGCAAATGTGAAAAATAGATATTTTTAAAAATTCCTTGGGGCCCGAGGGGGAAGTGATATTTTTTTAGAAAGATTTTGTTGAAATTTGAATTTTTTTTTGGTTTTTTGGTGTTTTTCGGGGCCTTGCCGGCAAGTGAAATGTGTTTTTGCTGTGCATTAAAAAAAATTTCCCAAAGGGGTTGCTGAAAATTTAAAAAACCAATTAGAAAATTAAAGGTTTTAGAGATCGGGAAAAATGTTAAAATTTGTATTAAAATTTTTAAAAAATTAAAAAAATTTGTTTTTTTTTTTTTTTTTCCCGTACAAGACCCCTTTTGGGGGCCCTTATTTTATGAAAACTTTGGGAAACCTTTCAAAAGCCCCCTTTATTTTAAAGAGTACTTTTATAAAAATTAAAAGGGGGGGTCTGATTGGTTGCTACGGGTTTCCCCGAAGTCTTAGACGAGACAGCTTTAAAATTGCCCCCTTTTTTAAAACTGAGGGGTTCCCCCTTAAAATTTCATTCCTTTAGTATTTAAGATTTCCACTAAAGAGGGCTTTTTTTTAAAAAAATTCCCATTGTGTTTGGTGTGTTTTTTGGGTCGTAAGTTTAAAGTAAAGCATCCCAGTAGTCCCCGGAGGCGTTTGCTAAGGTTTATAAATCGATTAAAGGCCTTTAAAAATGGTTAACAAAGTTGGGGGTCGGGGGAAAAATTTGGGTTTTTGTTTAAACTTTTTTCCCAAGATTGGTTTTGGGGATTTAAAAACCGGCTTAAGGGATGTTAGGCTTCACACGATTTAAATTTAATGTGGTTATTATTTTAAACATGTCCCCCACGGGTTTGGGGCCTGGGGTTTGGGGCCCCAAAAAAGGGTTGGGGCGGATTAAGGGCCCCCAGCAGGTTTAGGGGGGTTAGGGGTCCCCAGGGGGTATATGGGTGGGTTTCCCCGGGTTTCCCCCAGAGGTAATGGGCGGGTTTTAGGGGCCCCCCAAGAGGTATATGGGCAGGTTACGGGCCCCCAGAAGGTATATGGGCGGGGTTAGGGTTTCCCCAGCAGGTTTTGGGACAGGTTACGGACCCCCCAGCGGTTTTTGGGGAGGTTACGGGCCCCCCCAGAGGTATATGGACAGGTTAGGATCCCCAGGGTATTGGGGGGGTTTTTAGGGGTCCCCCTGGTATATGGGGGGTTTAAAAGGATCCCCAGGGGTATAGGGGGCGGGGTTTTTTTTTTCCCCCCAGAAGGTATTTGGGGGGGTTTTCGGATCCCCCGGGTATATGGGCATGTTACGGACCCCCGGGGGGTATATGGGGGTTTAGGGACCCCCCAGAAAGGTAAATAGGCGGTTTAGGTCCCCCAAAACCCCGGGGGTGGGGTTTTTTACTCCCCCTGCAATTTTTAAAGTAGATAATGCCCCCTGCACATATATGTGCAGGGGGCTATTATCTACTTTTATATGTGCAGGGGGCTATTTATCTACTTTTTATACAGCAGATAATAGCCCCCTCTGCACATATAAAGTAGAATAATAGCCCTTGCACATATATAAAAAGTAGAAAAATAGGCCCCCCTGCAAATATATACAAGTATATAATTGGCCCCCCTGCACTTATATACAAGAATATAATAGCCCCCCCTGACATATATACAAGTTAGATAATAGGCCCCCCCTGCACATTTTATACAAAAATAAATAGAACCCCTGCACATATATACAAGTAGATAATAGCCCCCCCCTCCCAATATATTACAATAGTTATAGGCCCCCCCTGCACATATATAGTAGTAGATAATAGGCCCCCGCTGCACATATATACAAGTAGATAATAGGCCCCCCCAGCACAATGGGATAGTAATAATAGCCCCCTGAACTTATAATAGATTATAGGCCCCCCAGCAGGGAATGGAGACAATTAAAAGTTAATAAACTGACAGCAACTCACCTGACCTCGTCCCTGTCGCTGCGCTGTCGCTGCATCTGCCTGCGGCGGCCGATACTCTGCGGAGCTCTTGCTCCCCCAAAAGCATCTAACTTTATGTGCGTCCGGCGGAGCACAGAAGTTAGTCCCGCCACCGCTGCCGTCGCCAAGGTCCAAACCCGATAGCTTAGGGGACTGGTAGCGGCTTAGGACCCTAACGATCGGCGGCGGGGCGGATAGCGGCGGCGCCGGGGACTATCCCACAGCTGATGCTGCCACCACCATGCTTCACTGTGGGAATGGTGTGTTTAGGGTGATGTGCAGTGTTGGTTTTCCTCCACACATAGCATTTTGCAAAAAGTTAAAATTTGGTCTTATCTGACCAGAGCACTTTTTTCCACATGCTTGCTGTTTCCCTACATAGAGTTTTACATACTGCTTACATACTTCTTAAGGCTTGCTTTTAAAAGGGGCTTTCTTCTTGCCACTCTTCCATAAAGGCCAAATTTGTGAAGCAGACGACTAATAGTTGTTCTGTGGACAGATTCTACCATCGAATGTGGATTCCGTGCTTCTTCAAAGTGACCCTGAGCGTCTTTGCTGCTTCTCTAATTATCGCTCTCCTTGTTTGGGCTGTCAGTTTGGTGGAACGGCAATGTCTTGTTTGGCAGTTATGCCCTACTCCTTCTATTTACAGATGATGTATTGAACAGAGCTCTGTGAGATGTTCAGAACCTAGTCTATTTTTTTTTTTTTAGAAACTAACCCTGCAATACACTTTGCTTCAACTTTATCACTGAGCTTTATGGTGTGTTCCTTGGATTTCATGATGCTGTTTGTTCTCTAATGCTCTCTTACATACCTCTGAGGCCTTCATAAAACAGCTGTAGTTAAATTGAGAATAAATTAATCACAGATGTACTCCATTTACTAAATAGGGGATTTCTAAAGGCAACTGGTCACACTGGATTTTATTCAGTGGTACAGGAGTACAGGGGATCAATACATTTGCACGCCACACTTTTCAGCTTTTTAAGTTGCAAAAATTTGGAAAAGCACATATAATTTTCTTTACACTCCACAAATACTTGCTACTTTGTGTTGCTCTGTCACATAAGATATCAATAAAATGCATTTAAGCTTGTAGTTGTAACATTTGAAAATGAGGAACAGTTCAAGAGGTATGAAAACTTTTGTAACTCAATGTATATATAGTGCATAACACTCAAGGCTTAAAAGGTAATAAATAATATTTGTTTCATGTTCTCATAATATTATAGGAGAATGCATATCTAAAAATGATCCACGAGGAACGCCTAAGCTCTGGACCAGGGATGTGCTCCTGTTGTAAATTAATATGATTGGACATGATTTGGAAAGATACATCCTTTTCTAAATAAGGTCTAAAAGCTGACAATGCATATCAGAGCAAAACCAAGCCACAAGGGGAGAAAAGAACCGCATGTAGAGCTCAGTGACAAGATTGTGTAGAATTACAAATCAGGAGAAGGGTACAAGAAAAAATCTACTGCCCAGTGGCCTCCATAATTCTTAAATTGGAGAAATCTAGAACAACCAGGACTCTTTCTGGGGTGGTTGTCCCCCAATGGGGGG
>JAODAL010031916.1:0-47758 GCA_025379985.1 Phyllomedusa bahiana | reverse complement strand
TTTTCATTTCCCGACTGTGTAGTAGATGATTTCACAGTGTTTCGAGATCTACAAAAATTCATACACAAATTAACTCTCAAAAGATTCTTTAATAAAAGGGGTAAGGAACACATCAGAATAAACAGGAGGATTTAAATTCAGAGAATACCTCCAATGATCTGAAAAGACTAGGGGAAAAAACAAAGAAAAAATTGAATTTTTACCGGGTAAAAGCACAGGGCAATTACATTCCCGTGTTTTTTGATTTAGTGACTAATGATCTACGGAAAATAAAAAAAGAAATTACCAACCAAAACAAATTTAAATAGGGAAGACAAAGCAGCTCTAGAGAGTTTAAAAAGGAATAATCAAATTGTCATCCGACAGGCAGACAAAGGAGGGGCTGTCGTAATCCAGGATTATAAGGACTATCATGGCGAAGCCCTCCATATTCTGGAGGATACTTTCTATTATAGAAAGGTAAATCCAGAAGTACATACGGAATTGAAAAACCATTATGATAAGTTTATAAAAATGAATTTTGATAAAGGAATCCTGAGTAAAGATGAAATATTTTTTTTTGACACCAAAGGAATATTCTATTCCGTTTTTTTATCACCTGCCCAAGGTCCACAAGGACCTGAAAAACCCTCCTGGGCGACCGATAATTTCAGGCATAGGCTCTGTTTTATCAAGTTTGTCGCATTTCATCGACACTCAATTGCAACCGATAGTGGAGAAGTTATCTAGTCACCTTAAAGATTCAGATGCGGTCCTTCGGGACCTTGTAGGATTCCATTGGAGGGATGATTATCTATTTGTCACACTAGACGTAAGTGCCCTGTATTCTAACATCCAACATAAACTTGGTTTAAGTAAAATTAAAGAATTTCTGGACAAGGAATCCATTTTTTCCTCGGGATTCAAGACTTTCCTATTGGAGGGTCTTGATATGATTTTGACAAACAACTTCTTTGAGTACAATGGCACCCATAACCATCAGCAGGTTGGCACAGCGATGGGGACCAGAGTAGCCCCATCGCTGGCCAACCTGTTCTTGGGTGCCTTTGAGGAACCCCAAATTTTGGGGAACCCCCAACCCTTCAAAATTAATATGACTACAAAAGATTTTCGACGACTTTCGATAATTTGGAGAGGATAAAAAAAGTATTTCAGTTTTTTGGGTTTTTTTTAAAAAGGGTAACAATTGGAACACACTTTCCCGGGGCAAATTACCAGCGAAAGAGAAAATTTCTTGGACCTGCATCTATACATTTCTAATAAAAAATTGCCTAAAAAACCTACTTTAAGCAGACGACTCAAAATTCCTAGCTTTGGTTCCCAATCCCCAAAAAAAAGGGGAGTAAAAGTCCCCTAGGGCAGTTTAGAAAAAAGAAAAACTGCCCGACGAGAAAGTTTTTGAAGAACAAGCGGGATCCTAACAAAAATTTTCCCCAAAAAAGGCTACCCGGGGACCCTTTAAAAGGACAAAATATAGGGCAGCTATGTGCACACAAAAAGAATATTGGAAAAAAAGAAAAATAAAAGTGAAAAAGGAGGTGCAAGGATTAAAAGAGCTTTTTAAACACTCAAAATCCCAATTTTAGAGGGGGAACAATAAATTATCAATAAACATTGGAAACATTCTGGAGCAACCCCATTTTAAAGAATTTTTACCCAGAAACCAAAAATATATTTACAGAAAAGCGAAAACCTTAAAAAATACTAGCCCACGAAATTAAAACAACTAAAAGTTTGAACGGGAAAAAACCAGGATAAACCCGGGGAATACAATTAAAAACAAAAAAAAGGGATTTTAGCAGCGGCAGGTTTTTGTAAATCTGTGCATGATTTTTAAATGGAAAAAACTTTCAGGTCATCCTCCACGGGAAAAAAATTTTTAAAGATAAGGGAAATTTAACCTGTGCAAGCCCCTTTTTGGGTTCCCTTATCACCTGCCACTGCGTACGCAATACGTTGGTAAAACTCCCAAAATTCACGCCGTTTAGGAACCATAGTTTTTAAAGTTAGAGGGGAGACAAATTTTATAGCCCCCAAGACATTTAATTGAAATCCCAATATGCGGAACCGAATTTTAAATCCACCCTAGAACACATCCACCTGACATACAGACAGAGCAAAACAACAAGTCTAAGGGAAATCTATTGGATGAAAAAATTTGAACACCTTGAGACCACACGATTAAACAGGTCCAAAACCATCTATGGGGAAGAATGAGAAATAACATAAGAAATTAAATCCCAAAAAAATTTGCATTTAATACATAAGATCACCAGAGTTTTTAAAAAAAAATAATAATGAGAAAATGATATTCAGTAATGTAGGTAAATATTTACGAGCCAATTTTATGACAAGTAAACATACAAGGAAAAAGGACATCCCGACACCCCAAAAAAAAATTGGGAGCAGAAAGAATAAAACACGCGGCTCCGTGAAAGAATTTAAAACCGGGGTTTAAATTTCATTGAGAAAAATATTTCCCAGAAAACCCAGCGCGTAAAATAGTTTCATTGAGAAAAGCAAGTGAATAGCATAGGATACAAAAATCTAGTGTCAAAAAATCCCATGAATAACAGGTTTCTGAATGAGAGCCTCAAAGGACACGCAAACAACCCAAATCAAAGAAAAAAATAAAAAGGGAAAACGCAGACAAATAGAATTTAAAGGTGAAGAAATCAATTAAAGCAAGCTTTTTTTGGTTTAATTTTTTGTATTTTAGAATGAAAATCATTTTTATGAATGGAAATAATTAGCGGCTGACAACAGCCTCGATGTCAGATATGGGGGGTATTTAAAGGAGGGTTTTTTATGTATTGCTCTATCTGATGAAGCGAGGGACACTCGCGAAATGCGTAATCAGAATTAGACTAAAAATTTATCTGAAAGATGTTTAGCGACCCATTGTAGTTCAACGGTCTTTCTTCTGAGCGCACTAGCTAATCCTCCCACATTGTATCCTTCACTGTGAATTAGTGAGGATATATCCTATCATATTCACCGACATATCACAGATTTGAGGGTATAGTAATCTTTTTAAAACGTAACTTTTGCTGTTATAAAAAATCGTACTCATTACACATCAGTATGTCCCGTTCAACATGCTGCTTAACATCTATCGGGATCAAATATTATTAATATTTACTGTCACTAAGTGGTCACCCACATTTAGTAGTCACTTCCAGACTTGAAATCGCATGTCCCGTCCTGTGTGTAATCTCTTCTTCTCAAACTCGTGTTTCCTACGGGAATAATGGGAGAGACCAATTCTGACCCTATTGTGACCTCTATTATGTCCCTTCAATTAGAAGACAGAGTTATCGTCCCAAAAGGGATGGCCCTGTGACCAGAAAATCTCCCTAAAGATCCCTATATCACCCTACTACAATTAGAGTCCACAACCCGGATCTCTCCTATATATTAAAAATATATAATAAGGCTTACAAAAAATTCTTTACATTCCCGACGCGTTTCTCCCTCATTTACATGAAGGTTCATCAGGGGGATATCAAAAAAGCCCACAGAAATATGTAGAAAAAGCCCGTGATAAGGGAGAATTTCCTGGAACATCCACTGATGTCGGGTGTCCAACCCCGATCTGTCACACAACGCTATATATGGACATCCTCCGCCCCTCAGTTATAGCTATAGCCAATGAAACTGTTCTTACCAGTAACATTGCTGACAGGCTCCCGCCATAACTTCGCATCTCGGCATCTACACACGGCTCCGAATGCCGGAATACGTCGTCCGGTGTCCACTCAGAACATCCGTCACCACCGGTGCATGCGTCCGTAATTCGCTCAGGTGCACATACCGTCCCGACCGCACCAGCCAGACGCTTCCACCGCACATGCGCCCGTAACTCGCGCAACCGCACTTAGCGTCCCGACTGCACGGGCCGAGCCATTCCACCATGCATGTGTCTCCTCATCTGAGTCGCCCCGCAGCCTACATAAAGGCCAAGCTGCAGGGCATATTAAGTCCTCTGCGCTTTTGTGTACCATAATCTCTATAAAGACGGGGCCAATACTTATAAACACTTTCCACTATATACTTACCTCTCCTCTAATAAGGAGTAATTAGATCGCTTGTACTAGTTTCCATATTGGACATCACTTTACATAAATCCCAATCGATCACCAGATAGTGACTTTTCACGAGTCGATCTCTGAGAGATCTTCCTCTCCTGAAAGTCACCTGTGGCTGATCTGGCAATACATCCCTAACATCCTCATCAGATTTTAGAATCCCCCAGTATTTTTCTAGAATTTTTCTTACATCCTTAGAACGATCATCAAATGTGCCTATAATTCTCAAAGGGGCTTCCCCAGCCTCTATCTCCTGTCTTCTCTTAGAATACCTTGGGTCCAGGAGTCTTTATCTATTTGACTCGTATGCAGATTGATAAGCTGCCTGTAATATCTCTTGTGGGTACTCCCGTTTCAAAAACCTGTCCTGTAATTTCTTCGCTTCTTTGTGGAAATCAATTATTGATGAACAGTTTCTCCTGATCCTGAGATATTTTCCTCTGGGGATACCCCTTTTTAAAGCAAAGGGATGATGGCTTTCCCATCGCAGCAGACTATTTGTTGCAGTCAGCTTGCGATGGGTATTAGTTCTCAAGCCGCCATATTCATCCTTTGCAATATTCTAGTCCAAGAAGGCAATCTCTTTTTCATCAATCACATAGGTAAAACGCATCCCTATGTCATTGTGTTCAGATTATCCACAAACATCTTGAATTCACTCTTAGTCCCCTGCCACAATATAAAAATGTTGTCTATATAAAGTCCCCAATATAGGACATTTGTAGCTCGGGGACTACTTTCCTCTCTGAACACGAGTGTCGTCTCCCACCAACCCAGGAAGATGTTTGCATAGGTTGGCGCACATGGTTTACCCATGGCCGTCCTCCTGAGCTGGTGGAAGAGGTCGTGCCCGAAGAGGAAATAATTATGATCCATGATAAACTCCACAAACTTCAGAAACAACTCATTATGTCTATGGTATATCGTACTCCTAGTCTTTAGAAAAAAACCAATTGCTTCGATGCCCAGATCATGCGGGATATTGCTGTACAGTGATTCAACATCTATGGAAGCTAGTTTAACATCTTGATCAACTGTCAGATTTTCGATTTTTAAAAGCAAATCAGCTGTGTCTTGAAGATATGACGGAAGAGCCTGTACAAAACCTCTTAAGACCTTATCTACATATTTACCCAGTCCCTCAGTTAAGGACCCAATTCCTGATGTTATTGGCCGTCCTTTCAAAGGATCCAGTCCTTTGTGAACTTTCGGAAGTGCATAAAATGTCGCTATTTGCGGATGTTTTGGTAGTAGGACCCTACTTTCTTCTCTAATGATCAAACCATCATCTAATGCCTTCATTATAATACTCTCCAAATCCTTTAGATACACATCTGTGGGATCTGTTCTTAATCTTGCATAACCTGTCCTATCATTTAACAGACTCTTACACATCTTAATGTATTGTGGATGACCCATTAATACCACATTTCCCCCCTTGTCTAATGGTTTTATTATTAATTATGGGTTCGTCTCCAGAGCAAGAAAGGCTTTCATCTCTGTCCCATCCAGATTGGACCTATAGTTATTTTCTGTCTCCGTTAGCTGCTCCAACTCATTAACAACCAATTTGAGAAAGAAATCCAATTCAGGTGTATCCTGTGGGGGAGGCATCCTATTGCTTTTTAGCTTAAGGTTTGGATGGGGACCCTGGTCTTCCATCCTCTCATTTTTATCCATAAGATCGACTAAAGAACATATCCCCACCAAATCCTCAGATGACACACCCAGCCGTTCACACATCTGGGCATCATGATTTTTAAAGAATTTTTTCCATCTTAATTTTCTAATAAAGAGGTTAATATCCTTCACCCAGTTAAAAGAATTAAACCTTGTAACCGGTACAAATTATAGTCCTTTCGATAAAACCTCCTTTTCTACTTTACCCTTCTTTTGGGTTCTCTCTCTCAAGGTGTATGCAACTCCTTGATTTGTCTCTAAAAAAGGAGAGGGAGAGGAGGACGAGGAGGATACCAATGATAACGATGCTGTAGGGGGAAGTGATGCCTGACTTATTGGATAGGGAACATATGTTGATTCTCTCCCTCTCCCCATCCCTCTGGCACCTGAATAGTTTCCTCGAATCTCTACTCTTCTTCTTTCCTCCCTGGCATATCCCCTTTGACGCCATTGATTCCTACCTCCTCTTTGTCTACTTTTAAATCTTCCCTCCCTCCTCTCCTATAATTCCAGGTCTTTATCTCTGAAAGGTCAGTGTCTGAGGACAATGCTTCTGTTTCTGCCCTCCTAGGATCAGTTAGAAAGGAAAATGCTTTCTTTTCCCTGAATTCAGCCTGATCATGCACAGATTGCTTTTGCTTCCTGTCTTTAATCTGATTCTGAAATTTCTCTATAGTATTTTGCAGTATAGTTTCTTTCCTTGCAAAGTCAGGGTCACTCTTGAACTTTAGCGTCTTATCTATCAGAGTATTTGATCGAGCTGTTGTGTTCTCCAAGTTTTTCCTTTCTGAATCCAATAGTATATTCATTAAATGAATAGAGCTATCTATTAGTTCTGTCTCCCACTTTAACAAGGTTTCTGGAATACAGAACCTGGGGGCAGGACAAATGGGAATTCTCAAGCCCTTAGGAACAATTCTTTCCTTAATATAGTTTTCCAGGCTTTTTGCTTCCCACCACGATCTTTCTTCATATCCCGTCAGTAGCTCTTTAACCCCTTAACGACTGCCCACTGACTTTTGACGTCGCCTGGTGCGGGTCGTTCGTCTACAGTGACGTCTTTTGGTGTCGCTGTAGATTCCGGGGTTTGCGGCGCCCGGGCGCTGCAGCAGCGCTGGTATCGGGGCTGTACTAGACAGCCCTGATCTCAGAGCATCTCCTGTGAGCACCGGGGAGCGGAGGAAACCTCCGCAACCTGGTGCTTTAACCCTTTGATTGCGGCGGTGCGTTACCGCAGCGCAATCAAAGGGTTCCCCTGCTCTGTCGGGTGATCGGAACGCCCGGTGACCCGACAGAGCCCAGAGAACGGCTGCACAGTCAGCCCTGGAGACCTAGAGTGGCCCCAGAGCTGTCTGTGTAACAAGCCAGTGATCAGGCCAGCCTGTGTGCTGTCCTGAACACTGCCTGTGTCAGACTGACACAGATTATAATGTATTAACATATATGAATCTGCGAATACATTACTAAGTGTAAAAAAAAAACAAAAAAAACCCCCAAAAAACTATTTAATAAAAAATAATTGTGCATCAATTACACACACAAAAAACCCTACACATATTAGGTATCCACATGACCGTAATAACCTGAAGAAATTAATCTAACAATTTTATTACGTGTGAAATATGAACTGTGTAAAAAAAATATAAAAAAAAAACTTTTTAAATTCTTTTTTTTTAAATCTGAACTTAAACTATTCCCCCATAAAGTACACCTCGTCTCGAATAAAAAGAGGCCTCATCCAACTGCGTCATTGAAAAAATAAAAAAGTTACTACTGTTGAAATGCAAGGAGGCAAAAACTAAAAAAACGTTCTGGTCATTAACTACTTTTCAGGCCTGGGAGTTAAGGGGTTAAAGACTGATTTCAAGTCAGTGGCACTATCTACCTGCCATTTATCAAAGCCTGCTGGTTTACTCAGAAATCCTTCCATACCAAAAATACATTAAAAACTCACAGAAAATTTAAAATAATATCCACAGATCACTATTCAAAAGACATATCACAAATTTGAGGGTATAGTAATTAGAGATGGGCGAATCGATTCTAACGAAGTGGAATTCGTTTAGAATTTCAGGAAAATTTCGGTTCTGATGAAGTCGAAGTTTGGGGTACTATTCGGGTGAATGAATGTGCTTTTCATTGATAAAATGGCTGCGAGCACATGGCGCACATGGGCAAAAGCACTCTGGGAGGAAGAAGGGCAATAGCCTACTTGACATGTGCAGAGATGAAGCCAATCAGAGACCGGCGGGATTTTTTGTGACGTCACCGCACTATAAAAAGTCCGGGCGCGATGCTGGGAGCTAAACCTCCTCTCACTGTACTAAACAGGGAAGGTGCTGCCCGCGGCTGATAGCTTTTACTGAAGAACTGATTTTAAAACAGCGATTTTTGTGCGGTGTGTCAGCCTGTCTCAAGACTGCTTCTCTTAATGTTCTATTTCGATTTTTGGGGTATTGGATCTGAAGTCCGTGTGCGTCCCAGTGCAGCTGCATATACATTTAAATCCTATCTGCTCACAGAAACATTGAATATCCAAGGGGATCAAAAGCCAGTTCCCTGTTGTATTCATTTAAAGAAACAGCGTTTTTACAATACAAATACCACTTCATTTTTGGCTGCTCAATTCTTTTGTGCAATTTACATCCAGGGGTTAATTAAGCGTTGTTTTTATGCTGTAGTGACTCCAAGAAATCGTCTTTTTCACCGCAAAAAAATAAAAATTTTCTGTAGCATAATCACAAGTGAAGGTGAATTACAATTTTTTCTCTTTGTTGAGTAGCGTAAAAAATACGCCATTGTAAAAACGCTACAAAGCTAGTATTTGTGGCTGCTAAATTCTTTTGCGCAATTTACATCCAGGGGTTAATTAAGCGTTTTTTTTTCTGCTGTGATAACTCCAAGAAACCGTCTTTTTCACCGCCAAAAATACAATTTTCCTGTACATAAATTCACAACGAAGGTTAATTACAATTTTTTCTCTTGTTTGTGTAGCATAAAAAAAAACGCCATTGTAACAACGCCACAAAAGTTAGTATTTGTGGCTGCTCAATTCTTTTGCGAAATTTACATCCAAGGGTTAACTAAGTATTTTTCTGTAGTTGTACTCATAAAAGAAACTTTCTTTTTCACCGCCACAGAAGAAATTCTGTAGCATAAATTAATATCCGAAGGATAATTAAGCCTTTTGTGCTTATACATTAAAGTAAAATACACAGATTTTTTTAAACGGCACATACCAAGTCAATTTTTCCTGGCCATTTGGGGAGCGCATTTTATTTTCCAAGTGTTTTACCCAAGCTTGTTAGTGGTTCATTTTGGAGACAAATACGGGGTTTTGGTATTTTATCATATACAGATATCTTCATCAAACAGTGTCTGTACTTTTAGAAAAAAACAGAAATGTCAGACAGAGAGGTGCAAGCTCTTCACCTGCGAGTGGCAGGGGCACAAACATTCCTGGAGCAGGCGCAGGCGCAGCAAAAAGCAAGGGAAACGTCGCAGCAGGGTCACTCGGTGGGGCCACAACTGCCGTGTCATCTAGCGGCCGTGGCTGACTAGCAACCCAAGGTTCTTGATTGGTTGACTAGGTCATCCACTTCCTCCCAGATGACATCTGACAACCCCAGCCAAGAGTCGGTGGGAACGTCAGACACAAACCCTTAGTTGGCATGGCCCGGGAGCGGGTCAGCAGCCCTCACCTGTCCCTCAACCCCCTCTGTCCCATCTGGTTCCCTCAGCCAGAGATCTACAATGTGGTCTGGGCTCACGCCACTATATAGCGAGGAGAACAATTTGAGGAGGGCAGTCCAGCTACTTGGCAGCGAAGAAATGGGGCCAATATCCCCTGCTTCTTGCAGTAGGCGGCAAAGTATAGATGGGGAGAGTGGCATGGGAAAGTCATGTTTGAGGGGTCAGCCTCTGCATACCAAGACCCCGGGGATGAGGCAGCAGTGACGATGAAACACAAATTGATGAGATGTAGCCGACCGCACTTGGGAGCCGGTGAAGCAAGGGCTTCCATCATCGTCAGGAGAAGAGGGCATCAGCTTGCGCGTCAGGCAGCAGCGCAGCCAGCAAGTGGGGTTGTTTGGCCGTTAGTCAGCAGGTACAGCAGTGTAGGTCGGGAGCCAAGCAGACACGGGGTAGAAAACCCGCTTCGCAGGTCCAAGAAAGTAGCGGCACAAGGGCTCAGCGAGGCAGCGGCGGGGAGTAGTCACTCTGTGGGGGTAGCGTTGGCGGGAAAAATCAGCTACTTCGGCGTTTTGGCAGTTCTTGCTAAGATACCGGGGGAGCCATAAAGGGTATATGTAGAATCTTGGGCAGAAAGTGAAGCGTGGCCAGGAGCTAACATTGGCAACCACGGCCCTGCGCAACACATCAGCGTCACCATCCGGGGGCCTGGGAAACGGGCTCAGATGTGTGGTCCATCCTGCCGCCCAGCAGCAAGAGCCATGGCACGGATGCCATTGCAGCCAGTCAAGGCTCCACCCCCCCTCTGCAAAAAGGGAGCTGGTTTCCTTTGACATCAATCCCCCCGGTCCAGATGCTCCTGCTCCCCCGCTACTCATGGCCCAGCAGTCAATTCAGCGAGGCGATTGCAAAGAGACAACAGTATGCGTCCAACCATCCTAAAGTGCACAGCTGACTGTGCTCCTGTCCAAGTTGTTTGGGACTCACTGCAGTCCCCTCCCTTTCCAAATGGTGGACTCTGCACCATTCAGAGAACTAATGGCTTTTTTGCCGACCGAGATAGAGATTCCAAGCCGTAATTTCTTTCCAAAAAGGCAGTACCAAACACTTCATAAATATGTAGAACAGAAAGTGGGCCAGTCCTTGACTTATCGGTTTGTTCCAAGTGCAACGGCAGCGCGGACGCTGGAGCTGTAACTAAAGGTCAGGCCAGACATGTCCTTTAACGGTCCACTGGGTGAATGTTTCTTCCTGCCCAGGCAACACCAACAACTTGGACAGGAAAACGCCGCTTTCCTCCTCCACGTTGTTTAAACTGCGGCTTCTGCTCCAATGCCCGCCTCCTCCTCCTCTCACCACCACCCCCATCTCAGCCCCACAAGTACTTTCTCCATCATACCACATGTGTAGGCCACAGGCGATGTCACGCATTCAAAACCTGGGTTGCCTCGGCGAACGAAGGTCACACAGGGAGGAACTGCTCCCGTCATGCAGCAAGAAATCGATGTGTGGCTTTCTCTACGCCAACTGCAAATCGGAACCATGGTGAAAGGACAATGGGAGGAACATGGTTTTCTGCGCTGCACCGAGGAGGGATGGTCCATGGGGCCCCCGCATGGCGCACGTGTTTATATCTGGTTGTGAAAAGGTCCTGAAGTCTTCCACAATCCCTTCAGAAGATTCTGAAAAAGGCCAGGAAACTGTGCATGCACTTTATCCATTCGTACAAAAACCAGGGAAAACCCTCCCGAGTTGCAGCGGCAGAACGGCCTCCCCCCACACACTCTGATATGGGGATGTTTCCACCTGTTGGAATTCCACCTTGCACATGTTGGACCGACGTAATGAACAAGAAAGGCCATTACGATTTTTTGATGATCCAAGGCGGACAGGAGTACTTCCCCTGTGTAACTTTTATTTCAGCCATGTGCAGCTCCTGCGTGACACCTGCCGTTTGTTTAGGCCATTCGAGGAGGCGACGTTATGTGTCAGTCACCAGGACTACGGGATGAATAACGTCATTCCACTGCTTCATGTGCTGGAACAGATGCTGAAAAATCTGTCTGGGCAGGGGACTGGAGATGTGGCGACTACATCCTTTGCGGCCACAAAGGTCCGGTGGGGACTGAAATGGAGGAGGAGTGAGGAGGACATGGAGCAGAAGCATTGTCTGGTGAAATAGTGGATTTTCAACCCAGGGGGACAAGCGAGGAGGAGCAAGGAGCAGCTGGAGGAGGTAGAATGGGGATGAGGAAGACGAGGCAGATGACCCGCAAGCACCGTGGCATATACAGTTTGGGGATGGAGGCAGGGAGCCCCTCGAGTCACTTGTGCAGAAAGGTCCCAGCATGCTGATTTGCCTGGCTTGACAGCCAATAGTCAGCATCCGGCAGAGGGATGAACTTCTGGCTCTCCACCCTTTGGACCCTCGCTACCGGGCCCAAAATAAGGAGGCCTTTTTCCCAGCTATTGAAGGGAGGACAAACTCAAATACTATAGGGAAATCCTCCATATTTAGTTGCCGCTGCCTATTTTGCGGCATCGTCCATCCTCTGACAGGTCTTGACCGGGGGTTCCTCAGCGCTCACGACTGCTGCCCCCGGCTGCTGAGGGGAGGGGGGGGGGGGGGTAGGAGCAGTACCAGCTCCATCAGCAGCAACCAAAGTCTGGAGTCACTGTTGAGCAGCTGCCTTCACCCCCTAGTGAGGGGGGCAGTCGCCAGCAGCAGCAGCAGCCGGACAGGGAGCAGTCCCTGAGCCAACAGGGTGTGGCCTACATGGGCAGCACTCTGCCACCCCAGTTTTGAAGATCCGCTGACTACTGGGCAGCCAAACTGGATTGTGTGGCTGCAACTTGCCGAGTTTGCAGTGGAGAAGCTGTCCTGCCGGCCAGTAGTGTGGCATCAGAGCGGGTGTTCAGTGCGGTGGGGCCATCGTTACCCCAAGGAAACCCCTTGTCCACGGGAAATGTGGAACGACTGACCTTTGTCAAGATGAATCAGGCGTGGATCGGCCAGGATTTCCAACAACACGATGCCTTAGGCGTCAGTCTGGGTTCAAACTACCTGCCTCAGCCACTATTCTGATGCCGCCACCCGCCTGATGCCCCACATCTGCTGACAGTTTCTCCATCTGCCTACCACCATCTTTACCAGGGACTGGTATTGCCACCCACCTCAACAGTCTGTCATTGTGCCACTCTATGATCTCATGCTGCTGCTGCTGTAGCTGGTGCCATGAAATCCACACTCGGTCATTGTGCCACTCTCTGACCTCATGCTGCTGTGGCTGCCGCCGTCACCTCCACACTCTGTCACTGATGTTGCCACCTGAGCTCTCAGCTTGTTGTTTTCCAGCTTTCGCTGGCATGACTTTATCAGGCAACATTCCGGCTTCAGTTTTTTGGTCAGTTTTGCCCTCTTAAGTGCCCAGGGAATTTTATAGTGAAGCGATTCTAAGAGCGGCGGCAGTCATTTGCGTGTCATACAAAAACACAACATTGTATGAAGACCAAACCAAGCTCCCTCTGCATATTTAAGCATGGCACAACATTCTACAGCACCCTGCAGGCTCTGTGCAGCCTGGAAATAGCCGTTTTTTAACGCGATTCGTGCCGAAGTAATTTTTGTCGGAAAATTCGGCGAAGTGACCGAACCAAATTTTTGAGAAATTCGCCCATCTCTAATAGTAATCTTTTTAAAACTTAACTTTTACTCATCACCGTTATGAAAAATTGTACTCATTACACATCAGTGTGTCCAGTTCAACAGAGATATTACGGATAACTTATCAATCTACGTACGAGTCAAATAGATCAAGACTCCTGGACCCAAGGTATACTAAGGGAAGACAGGAGATAGAGGATGGGGAAGCCCCTTTAAGAATTATAGGCACATTTGATGATCGTTCTAAGGATGTTAGAAAAATTCTAGAGAAATACTGGGGGATCCTAAAATCTGATGAGGATCTTAGGGATGTATTGCCAGATCAGTCACAGGTGACTTTCAGGAGAGGAAGATCTCTCAGAGATCGACTCGTGAAAAGTCACTATCTGTCTATTAAAAAAGAAGGGACCTGGTTAGATCGAAAGCCATTAGGCATGTATCGTTGCAGTGGCTGTATAGCATGTCCCTACATACATCAGTCCAAATCCTTTAAAGGTATGATAAAAAATCAGGAATACAACATCAGAGATTTCTATAACTGTTGGGCGGAACAAGTTGTATATTTATGCACATGTGAATGTCTTATGCAGTATGTGGGAAAAACCAAAAGACAACTGAGGCGTAGAATTGGAGAACATCTGGGAGATGTGAGGAATCAGAGAGACACCCCTTTAGTGAATCACATCTGGGAAATGCATAATGGGTGGACTTAGATTTAATGTTATAGAACAGGTAAGATCCTCACCTAGGAAAGGTGATGTGGATGTGAGACTCTTGAGAAAAGAAACAGAAAGGACATATCGTCTGGGCACAGTACATTCGGGAGGCTTAAATGAGATGCTTTATTTTGGCTGTTTTATCTCAGGATAGTATTTAAGGGGTACCTTCCGTAACATCGGGACACGATAGCCCCAATTTAGATGGATTTTATCTACCAATGATGTGGTGGATTGTTGCTTGAATATTTTTTTTATTTATTTATGGTTAGTATAGTGTATATGTGTAATCCTTCTCCTATGTAGACATGATGAGAAAGTAGTAATTACCAGTAAATAAACACTGTTATAAAAAGTTATGCATTATAGGTTATGGCGTCACTTGGATTAAATTGCTTATTATGACATCAATCTAATTAATGGTGCCCAATGAGTGGTGATCGATTGTGATTTATTTAAAGTGACGTCCAATATGGAAACTAGTACAAGCGATCTAATTACTCCTTATTAGAGGAGAGGTAAATATATAGTGGAAATTGTTTATAAGTATTGGCCCCGTCTTTATAGAGATTATGGTACACAAAAGCGCAGAGGACTTAATATGCTGGTCAGCTCGGCCTTTATGTAGGCTGCGAAGCGACTCAGATGAGGAGACGCATGCGTGGAGGAAGGGCTTGGCCCGTGCAGTCGGGATGCGAAGTGCGGCTGCGTGAATTAAGGGCGCATGTGCGGTGGAAGCGTCCGGCTGGTGCAGTTGGGATGGTATGTGCGCCTGCGTGAGTTATGGACGCATGCGCCGGAGGTTCCCGATGTTCGGAGCCTGGTGGCAATGTTACTGGTAAGAACACTTTCATTGGCTATAGCTATAACTGAGGGGCGGAGGATGTCCATATATAGAATTGTGTGACAGATCGGGGTTGGTCATCCGACATCAGTGGATGTTCCAGGAAATTATCTGCTTGTTGCCCTTATCACGGGCTTTTTCTACATATTTCTGTGTGCTATTTTGATATTCCCCTGATGAACCTTCATGTAATTGAGGGGGAAACGCGTCGGGAATGTAAAGAATTTTTTGTAAGCCTTATTATATATTTTTAATATATAGGAGAGATCCGGGTTGGACTCTGTAATTGTAGTAGGGTGATATAGGGATCTTTAGGGAGATTTTCTGGTATTTAGGGATACATATTGGAAAATACTCAGAATCCATTTACATGCTAAATTATTGCCCCATTATTCGTAAAATCGAGTCTGAATTAGGGAAATGGAACAATTTGCCCCTGTGTTTGTCAGGTCGGATAAACCTGATAAAAATGATTAGTCTTCTCACAATTCGATACCTCATGCACACTATCCCCTTGTTGTTAAAACATACGGATGTTCAAAAACTAAATAAAACTTTTCTCTTCTTTTATATGGGCCCAGAGGGGGATTAGGGTTCCCAGATATCAGAACCTATCCAGAAGTCAAACTACTACTAGAATATATCTCTTGAAACCAAACTAGCAAAGCCTAGGAGTTTAAATAGTTTATTACGCATCAAATATTCTCGTAACTCACTATACACTAAAATCTTTGGTCATAAAAGATACAGTGACTGCGGGGAAAGCAGTTAGAAAATTGGTGGGTCTCCCCTTTCTCTGCTCTAAGCACCTGTATCTGTGGGGTCATCCGGAGTTTCCACAAAGGGACGAAAACGCAGAATTTAGGAGTTAGGCATCTCTTCCATCAGTCGGAAAAACAATTTTTATCTTTCCAGGAAGATCAAATCTAAACTAAAGTCCACGGGAGGTGGGTACTTGGGCTATTCTCAGGTAATGAGATTCTTGGGGTATCACTTGAAGAACTATATGAAGGAATTCCAAATCAATACGTTTGATACCTTCATAGGGGTAACCCCAAGCAAGAACTCCTTGTCATTTTTATATAAGTCTATCAGGGAGTGTCTACAGTTTTTGTAAGGTGGGCACGCCAGCTAGGGGATCCCGATTTACAAGGACCGATATTAGAAGGGTGGGAGCTAGTACGGAAAATTATTCCATGTGAAAACAGGAGAGAATCCCTATTGAAACTATTATACCATACAATATATGCATTCGATATAGCTCCCCACCCGAGTGCACCAGACAGATTGGTGGCATGCCCTAAGTGTTGGCAACCGGGTGCGGATCTATATCATGGCATGTGAGCTTGTCCAAAATCCCAAGATTTTTTGGAGCATTTATTAAATTCACTTAATAATCACCTGGATTTAGAAGTGGATCTGTCTCCCTATCCTATGATTTTCCATATAGACCCATATAAAACAAAGATTCCAACATTAGCTCATATTTTGGTGCAAAAAGATGTCTCTTTAAACAGTGGCTTAATCAGGACATCCCCTCCATTGAAATGGTGATATCGCTGGTCAAGCATATTCTCTTATTGGATAAACGGGAGGTGGAAAATAATAAAGAACAACGAGTCAAAGGGTTTTTCCTCAAGTGGAGAATTTTTATTGAAAAATTCTTAACACCACAGGAAATAAGAGACCTGATGATTCCCTTCAATGATACGAAGTGGTACTTACTCAAAGTCTTTGCAGATGATATGGGCCCTCTCAGGGTGGACTGATAGGGAGACCAGTAGAGTGGCGTGATAATTCTTGGAGGTAACTGAGTCCAGTGAATTGAAGTACTGTCAGGATCGGCTTACCAAGAGGCAAACTGGAGATGTGGATCCTTTGGACCACCACAAGCGATGGTGTAAGTGACGCCAGGGAGCGGAGTCTAAGTACGTCCGGTTTTCACCAGAGCCCGCTGCAAAGCGGGATGGATTTGCTGCGGTGCATTGCTACCAGCTCGCTACCCCTGACGTGACTTACTTGTGGTGGCGGCCGAGGTGTGGCATGGTACAAAATCGTGACGCAGGCTCGTAGTTGGGGACAGGCAGGAAGGTCAGGACTGGCAGTAAAGGTTCATGGTCGAAGGACGGAGGCAAAGGTATGGTACACAGTAGACAAAAGATACAATGGGAACACTGCTTCTCAAGGCATAGGGCACTGTCAATTCGGCAGGGAGCAAGGGAAAGGGCAGGTGTTAAATAGGATTAGTGCCAGGTGAAAGCCAATCACCGGCGCACTATCTCTTTAAATTTGGATGCAGTTCCGTGCGCGGCCCCAGCCGGGAACAGGTGCACGGTGAGGTGAGTAGGCGGCAGAGCTGCGAGCGCGCCCGCAATCAGAGGGCCGGGTTGCGGTGCCGCTCGCAGCAGGGGACGCCGCCGGGGTGCGGGCGTGCCCGCGTCTCCGACACCGGGGTCGCAGGGACACCTGTTACAAGTACATCAGATCCAAGTAGTTTGTAACTTTATGGCAATCTGGCAAGAGACCTGACAGTCCTTACTACAAGCCTATTCTTTTATGAGATCACAGGTGGACAAGAAAGGAAGACCTCCTCCAACCTTCTGTGCAGGGGACCAGGTTTGGTTATCCGCCAAGCACGTTTGCTTTAAGATCCCCAGCTACAAATTGGGTCAGTGGTTTCTAGGTCCATACAAGGTCCTCTGACATATTAACCCTGTGGTTTATAAGCTCGTCTCTCGGCATCTCAAACTCCTTCCATGTCTCCCTCCTCAAGCCTCCTCCCAGGAGGGCGTTTCTCCATCTCTGGAAACCAACTCAACAGATGCTTTCAAAGTGAAAGAAATTCTAGCCATGAAGTCCATCATAGGAAAGCGTTTTTTTCCTTGTCGACTGGAAAGGGTTCAGGCCAGAAAAGAGATCTTGGGAGTCAGAGGCCAATATTCTGAGCTCGGATCTGGTTCGGAGATTTCATCTGACTAAAAAGAGGGGAAGGCTAAAGAAAGGGGGCTAAGTTACGAGTGGCCCCGCAGCTCATATGTCGGACCGTATTCTGCCGGGGACTAGTGGTGCTACGATCCGCATGTTGAGCTGCAGGCGCACTCGCGCCGCTGCCTGGGACTCTCCTATCCACGCTCCTGCTAGCCTACCTCCTTTGTCAGTCAGTGCGCGCATCCCCACTTCCTAGGTGAGATTTAAAGGGCCAGCATGCTGGTAATTGACTAATTGCCGAGTGCTGACCCTGTGTCTCCTGGCCATTTCCCCTGCTCCATACCGGATCTATAGTGCTCCAAATCATAGCGAAAGCATTCTGATAGTGTTCCAGTCCTGCCGCATTATTGATCTTTGCCACGTCTGCTGACTTTGTTTGCCTGCCACCTGCCCTGACCTATTTGCCTGTCCTCAAACACATGCTACCTGCCAATTCTGTACTACGCTGCATCCCAGCTGCCACCACAATCAAATTGCATCATAGGTAGGAACTTGATAGTCTCTCGCCCACAGCAAGCCCAACCTGCCTTGTGCTGGGCCCTGGTGAATACTGGGAAGTACTTCTGCTCCCTTATGTGGGTTATACCACCGCTTGTGCCAGCCATTACAATAAAGCCCAGCAAACGGTTTACAATGCTAACTCAATTTCTGAATTCCCCAGATCTCAATGTAATCGAGCTTCGGTGGAATATGCTGGATAAACAAGTTTCATCCATTGAAGCCCCACCTAATTACTAGTCTTTACAGGATTTACGGTGCCTTGCGAAAGTATTCGGCCCCCTTGAACTTTTCAACCTTTTGCCACATTTCAGGCTTCAAAGATAAAGATATAAAATTGTAATTTTTTTGTGAAGAATCAACAAGTGGGACACAATTGGAACTAAATTTATTGGATACTTTAAACTTTTGTAGTAAAAAAAAAAAAAAGTGGGACGTGCAATATTATTCGGCCCCTTTTAGTGCAGCAAACTCACTCCAGAAGTCCAGTGAGGATCTCTGAATGATCCAATGTTGTCCTAAATGACTGATGATGATAAATATAATCCACCTGTGTGTAATCAAGTCTCCGTATAAAGGCACCTGCTCTGTGACAGTCTTAGGGTTCTGTTTAAAGCGTAGAGAGCATCATGAAGACCAAGGAACACACCAGGCAGTTCCGTGGAGAAGTTTAAAGCCGGATTTGGATACAAAAAGATTTCTGAAACTTCTGAAAGAATGGGCAAGAATTTCAGCCTCTCGATGTGCAAAACTGATAGAGACATACCCCAAGCGACTCGCAGCTGTAATCGCAGCAAAAGTTAGCGCTAAAAAGTATTAAGGGGGCCGAATCATTTTGCACACCCCACTTTTCAGTATTTTATTTTTTACAAAAGTTATAAATATCCAATAAATTTCGTTCCACTTCACAATTGTGTCCCACTTGTTGTTGATTCTTCACAGAAAAATTCAAATTTTATATCTTTATGTTTGAACCCTGAAATGTGGCAAAAGGTTGAAAAGTTCAAGGGGGCCAAATACGTTCGCAAGGCACTGTATGTTTTGAGAATTTCAACAATACACAATACGCTGAAAATAATACGCCGCGTGAATGTCCCCTAAAAAGATAGTCATGTAAATTATATATGTCCTCAGACATCTGCACAGAAAAAATATACAATCTAATTCCTAGTGATATATATATTTGGCAGGTAGGGATTAAGGGCAGGATCACACTGTAAAGGGCTTGCTTGTTGCCGGTTAATATGGAAACATATAGGGCTGTATAGGAAAACTTTCAATTACAGAATTACAGATGTGTGGACGCAGTTTGCTGTTCCCTTGGCATGTGATGTCTCATTAATTAGGCAGAGTGTGCCCTTGACAACTGGATGCACATTTTGGTGGGGATGTCTCACATGAAGGATAACAAGTATCTTAAATTAGCTATTCCATCCAGTTGTCAAGTGCAGGTTATGTGATTCTCCCTCGAGAGTTCATGGAAAATATGCCAGTGGTATTTCCTACCTGAACAGACCAACGCAAGCACATTTGCAAGTCAACCCACTTCCAGAAATTAACCTTTAGTATTCCGTCACATACACACTTTTTTAACCTGTAAAACAGCCTCATGAATCTCAAGTGTTTTTTTTTTATTATTATTTGTAGTGGTGTTATTTATGATATTGGGAAAATGACATTTGTTCTGTTGTTTTTTCAAGACCTTCTAAAAAGACAGCGTGAAAAATGCCAAAAGTTCTGAGCATCAGATCATGCCACACAAAAAGGATTTTTGCAATGTATTTTATAAAAAGTGTAGAAAACCAGCCTAAAAACACGTAAAAAACACACCAAAAGTGTCCCAGCAGTGTGGATAGGTGATAAATGTCTTTAACCCCCTTAATCACCAGGCCTGAAAAGGCCTTAATGACCTTAATGATTTTTTTAAATTTTTGCCTCCCTGCATTTCAACAGTCGTAATTTTTTTTATTATGCAGTTGCTTGAGGACTTGTTTTATGCAGGAGAAGTGGTATTTTTGGGGGCGTAGTTTAAGTTTACAAATAAATTTCTGCAGAATTGTATTTTTTTGCAGCGGAATAATAAAGTGTTTATCTGCATTTCTTTTTTTTTATAGTATTCACATTTCACACTAAATAACATGCTAGATTAATTATACAAATTATTACTTTTTTATGAAATATTTGTATTATTTATTTTATTTATTTTTCTCTACACTTTGTTTTTTACTTTTTTTTAATCCCATTAAGGTATAACTATTCAACACTTTTTTGACACTTAGTAATGTATATTTATGAATGCTAATATATTACCTTCTGTGTCAGTATGATACAGGCAGCAGTCAGGGCAGCACACAGTGTGCCCTGACTACAGATTTCCTATACAGACAGCCCTGGGGTTACTCTAGGTCCCCAGCTCTGAGACATTCCCTGGGCTTCATCAGGTCACTGGGAGTCCGATCACCCAATAGAGCAGGGGAATGTACTTTGATTATGCCACTTCCTGGCACTTACAGAGACTGTTCTAGGAACAGAGCTGTTAACAACAGCTCAGTTTCTAGCGCTGGAGGCTGCAAAACCCATCTGTCTGCAGCAACGTCTTTTGCCATCACTGCAGACAAATGACCTGTACTGCCCACCATCAAAAGATGATTTAAGGGATTAAAACAACACATAAAAAACACACAAAGAGTCACCTTTATCAAACCTGAGTATAAAACTGTCCATCGGTAAGACTGTCCTTGTTGCCCATCGCAACCGATGGGGTCCTGAGTCGGAAACCTCTCTCTATGTGGCCCATATGAGCTAACAATGCATATTAATAGAGGGTGTCCTGATTATCATAAAGAACCTCCATTCAACTTTCGAGTTATATAATTCATTGTAGGTAAATAGTAAAAGGGGGCTTTAGGATGGTAAAACACAACCAGTCAAGCTCTGCAGGGCTACAATCTATATGGCTGTTACATTATTAGACTATATATGACCAGTTGGTAACCAGATGCAGAAAAGGAACTCGGGAGATTTTTAGGTGGTCCCATTGTATTACCCTACTTTGATACATTTACTTCCATAAGTCCCTTCCTATATACACCTATAGCAAAGTATTACACACTCTGAAGACTAAAACATTCAAAAGGTTCAGTATTTTTAACATTGTACTGATACACAAGAACCCTGAAAGATTGAGACGTCTCAGGTCACTCTCTTGAAGAAATAGCATGACAAGAATCAGAAGTCAACTGGGCAGCTCGGAAAGCAATGCCAAAGTATAATTGTCTATACAAATAGTGTCGAATCTGATATCTGAGACAGAGCACCTGCTCTCACAACCACAAGCAGCCTGTGCAGAGGGTTATGGGAGTTCTGCCATCTCAGCATAATTTTTGGAGCTGCTAAGGACAGTGTTTACTGTCAGACAGGGGGATGTCGTCCAATCTAGTAACATAAGGACAGGGAAGCAGAAACTAAAATAGGAATGTTACTGTAAATTCAAAGCACCAGCTTATTGTTCCAGTCCTAGTGCCAGTAAGTTACTGGATAACAGGATCAATGCACGGGACTCCTAGAAAATACAATGTAGCAAAGAGTTGGAAACGTGATCATGTTTGCTTATTTTCAGCAAATAAATATAGTATACAGACTAGTTAGTTAATTTATTATCAGAGTGGATGGCATTTGATTGGTGTGGCAGGAATGCTGGAACTTATAGTTCCATAGCAGCTGCTGTGGAACCACAAGTGCCAATATGCCATATTAGATAGTTTCATAGTTTGTAAGTAGTGTTGAGCGATTTTTATCGACAAAGTTGAAATCGGCAAGGTTTTTATGGTGATCGAAATTTCCAGATCATGCGATAATTAAGGTTAAAATCTGAGCATCATCTATTAAGATCGCGCCTTTTTTGGCGCTTCCTGTAATTTTGGCGGCCAGCAAATCAGATTACAGAATAGAGCAGGGTGAGATGTGTGTGCGACGTCATGACTGGGATGTGTATGGTTGCGATTGGCTGGAAAAATCACATGACCTCGTTTTACATAGAACAGCGTTTCCTGTTTCAGCCTCAGTGTCTCTCAGCGTCTCATAGGGATAGGACCTGCGCTCTGCCTGTGGCCAAACAGCTCAACGAAATTAGTCTATTTCTGCACAGAGAAACCTCTACTATTAGCTGTGATCCTTCCAATTTAGTTATATTAGAGATTTGAAGATTTTATGTAGTTAGCTAGAGAATTTTAAAGCAGCATCTACCGCTGTAAATTCACGGCGGTGGGAGCGGGGGGTGGGGGACCCCGCGGGCGAACACAGACAAGCTCTATCTATAAAGAACACTGGATAAAGTTCACCAAGACTTAGTGTAGACATTGTAGTGGAATATCTTTATTATTAACAGTTTGCTATTGAAATATTTCCTGGATATTGGGCAGCCTGAACTTATATTGGATACACATCATTTCTAGTAACTGCAGGTCTCTTTGTTAGCTGCAAAACTCCACTTTTATTATCAGTATACATTTCAGATAGGTGTTCATTTTAATTTTAACCATTACACCTGTGACTGTTGATATACCCCCTTGCAGTTAAATTACAATCCAGCAATCTTGTAGTCAGCACAGGTTGTTTGTTGCCAAAAATACCGTGTATCATTCGAAAACATTACAGTTACTTGTTTTTTGACTTTTGCGCACCAGCATTGATCATTGACGCAGCATCCACGTAAATCTTAAAACAGCAATTCTATATCCACCACAGGTGAATTGAAAGGTGCAAAAAATACCGTTTATTATACCAAAACATAACAGTTACGTGTTTTTTGACTTTTGCCACCCAGGTTGTTCTTTGGGACGCAGCATCACGTAAATCTTAAAACAGCAATTCTATATTCACCACAGGTGAATTGAAAGGTGCAAAAAAATACCGTTATTATACGAAAACATAACAGATACGTGTTTTTTTACTTTTGCGCACCCAGCTTTGTTCATTGACGCAGCATCCACGTAAATCTTAAAACAGCAATTCTATAGTCACCACAGGTGAATTGAAAGGTGCAAAAAATACCGTGTATTATACGAAAAAATAACAGATACGTGTTTTTTGACTTTTGCGCACCCAGCTTTGTTCATTGACGCAGCATCCACGTAAATCTTAAAACAGCAATTCTATAGTCACCACAGGTGAATTGAAAGGTGCAAAAATACCGTGTATATATAAACAAAGATACAACATAACAAAACTACTTTTCCCGCACTTTTTCATTGGGCAGCACAGTTTAATCATTAAACAGCCCAATCAGTATAGTCACAATGTCAGGTGAAACTAAACGTGGTGGTTGAAAAAACTCCTTTTTTTTTGACTTTGCGCACCACTTGTCATGACCAGCACACGTAAATCTAAAACACAATCTATAGTCACCACATGAATTGAAAGGTCAAAAAATACCGTGTATTATAGAAAACAAACGATACAGACATAACAGACCCTTTCCCGGGCACTTTTTAATCTGTGGGTCAGACAGGTTTAATGGTCATACTGCGGTCCAGGACAGGTATAGTCAATGTCCAGTGAAACTAAAATGGTGGTTGAAAGACTCCTTTTTGCGGCACTTTTTAAATCTGGGGGTCATGCAGGTTTGGGGCTCATGCTGCGTTCCAGGACAGGGATATTCAATGTCCAGTTCAAGTAACATGATGATTTAAATCATACTGCCTTCGGGCACTTTTTAATTTGTGGGTGATGCAGGTTTAAGGGTCAGGCTGTGGTACAAGACAGGGATAGTAAATGGTCTGTGACTTTTTTTCTGTGACTTTTATAACCTAAGTGTGTTGCCTAAGATGTAGCACGTATCCATTTGACTGTTGTGGATGTTAATTTCAGCTTCTCCAGCCTTGTTTGGGTGTAATAATGAAGGTGTTGTTGCTCTCCCATAGACTTTAATGGTAATCGCTCATAATCGATGCTCACTATTGAAAAACCTTATCGATAGCGGCCGACTATCGCGCGATCTCGATAGCCAACGCAATCGCTCAACACTATTTGTAAGGCCTAAAAAGACAAGACGTCCATCCAGTTCAGAGTGTTGTTTCTAAAGTGTTTAAGTTTTGAAGGATTTCTAGTGTGGTATGCTGGTACTTGTAGTTCCAAAGCAGCTGAGCTATAATTCTCAGCATGCCTGCCACACCAGCCAATCTGAAAGATAAGTCACTGTAGGTGTCATAAACATATAAAATGTGCATGTGATGTATTTAGATATATAAATTCTATGATTTTTTACCTCATAAGGTTTACATATATATGACAGCACAAGAGGCCATGGACTATGGCTGTTTTTTAGGCCTGTGGTTTCCGGAAATCACTTAAATTTACTGTGCCATGTTGATGGAGCCTGCACAGTAAGGGGGTAGCAGAGCAAGATAGACTGATGTAGGGAGTCGGGTCTGGAGCCGCAATCTTTGTCCAGGACGGGATTATTGGCTGGGAGCAGTTTGTAGTCTGAGCTCTCTGCTCTGGCATGCTGCTCCTCTTTATTTCATGCTGGGACATGCTACACAAGACATACCCACCTGTGGAGGACTGCAACCCCACCCACCCCTTCCTACGTCACTGCACCGCAAAAGATTGACTTTTTCTCCTATCTGCTTTTATGTCTCACAGCTAAATGTTGCTACTGGGAACACAATGACAGTAATCAGTGATCATGTGCGCGCTCCTTGCTCATTATGGCTAAATACTGCCCCAATACTAATCGACCTTCAATCTTTGCTGTCGTGTCAAACCACCACTGTGGCCAATGATGGATCTAATAACAATCCATTTTTCAATTGACCAGAAATTAAAAAGCAGCAACCAAATTAACCATTCAAAGACCATTGCAAAAGTTTACAATCTATGAGAAAATAGGGGAGAAGAAAGAAATAAGAGCCCTTGTATTGTTCAATTTTCAAGCCATCATGAATAGAAAATAATACATAACAAATAAAAGTGATGTACTACATACCCAACCAGTGTCTGGGAATGCACAGACATTAAAGGGGTTTTCTCGCTACTAAGATCATTTATCTAATGATAGGGACAGTAAAAATAATCCCTTTTGTAATTGGTTTGCTTTACCTAAGTCACTTAGTATAGTAGATATGAGCTTTTCTGTGCATCTACAGCTATTTCTGCAACTGCTGGTTGGGACACGCCCCATTTTCTGTGATTGGCTGGCTGACATTTCATTCAGCCTGTTGGGACACGCCCCCAGATGGGAAACCATCTCCAGACACACCCCTGTGCTGTGATTGGCTGCCTGCACACTCTGTGTTTACTCCCCTCTGAGCTGTGAGAATCGAGCTGCCTGAGATGGTTGTGCAAGTGAGAAGCTGGGACAGCCCTATGTGATGGCTCTCCAGTGATAGTTCTATGTACTGAGTAACTTCACTCTCCCCTCATATAACACAGTCTTATACCCTGTGCTCCCCCCATATAACAGCCTTATACAGTCTGCTCTACCTTCTGCCTAATAACAGAGGGGGGAGGGAGGAGGGCAGAGAGCATTTCTCACACTTACTTCATCAGTTTAGGCTGTGTGTATAACAGCAATTACACCGATACAGAGGTTCTGGTTACAAGGAGCTTGTGCAGCCTTGAACTGAGAACTCGGCCAACATGAAGCATGAGAACTCTGAACCAGAAGCATGAGAACTGCAGCCAGAAGCAGGAGGTATGCAAAGCTGACATCCTCCCCCTTCTCCTGCTAACACAGAATGATGATGTCACAGCTCTTCAGTGAGAGGAGACTCGCCTACTGGCAGGAGCGACACCTCCTGGGAGGAGTGACTCGCCCCTGGATTTTAAAGTGAAACTGATGGATTTTGCTCAAGTGTATGAAAGCTTCAAATGATAAAACCCCTTTAAGTGCAAGAGGTGTAGGGAATACAAGTAAAGAGTATATGGAATTCAAGGTTGGTAATTAATCTGCCTGGGGTACTGCATTTCAGAGAACTGGTGCAGCATGAGAAAAGTCTTGGGAGACAGGCGTTCAGCCTTAGACCATTGGCAAAACTTAGAACAATGGTAGAGTTGTGGAGACTGTTGAGAAAGGAGATTAAGGACGTGCAGCACTGTAGAGAGCGCATGGACAGAGTGAAAAGTAAACAGGTAGTGACCAGTGGGGGGTAAAGTCAGCAGTATAGAATTTGGACACAAAGATAAGCCTGGCTATTGCAATTCAGAGAGGGGAAAACCAATTTCTATGACTCAATGGATCAAAGCAGTAAAGACAGAGCCATACAGTAGTCAGCTTTGGACTCACACTTCCAGATAAAGCTGTGGGCAGGTCTATATCAGTGATTGGCATACCAGCTCTGCTATTCCTAGTTGAACCTGTAACAATGAAATGACTGCAGGATATATTAAATCTGTAGTACACAATACTACAGAGCTCAGGAGTGAATACATGTTCTTATCTTACACAAACAAAGCTCAGTTCCTAGAGATTACATACAGAGTGACATCACCAAGGACGGACAGCAGATTCCAGCAATTGAATAAGGTAAATGAGAGGGATGGTTAGTAACCAGGAGAAACTTGTGTGAACTCAGAAGTGAGAAAATCTCTCTTATATACTCAACAAAGCAAAATAAAAAGCAATATACACTCACCGGCCACTTTATTAGGTACACCTGTCCAACTGCTCGTTAACACTTAATTTCTAATCAGCCAATCACATGGCGGCAACTCAGTGCTTTTAGGCATGTAGACATGGTCAAGACAATCTCCTGCAGTTCAAACCGAGCATCAGTATGGGGAAGAAAGGTGATTTGAGTGCCTTTGAACGTGGCATGGTTTTGGTGCCAGAAGGGCTGGTCTGAGTATTTCAGAAACTGCTGATCTCCTGGGATTTTCACGCACAACCATCTCTAGGGTTTCCAGAGAATGGTCCGAAAAAGAAAAAACACCAGTGAGCGGCAGTCCTGTGGGCAGAAATGCCTTGTTGATGCCAGAGGTCAAAGGAGAATGGGCAGACTGGTTCGAGCTGATAGAAAGGCAACAGTGACTCAAATAGCCACCCGTTACAACCAAGGTAGGCAGAAGAGCATCTCTGAACGCACAGTACGGCGAACTTTGAGGCAGATGGGCTACAGCAGCAGAAGACCACACCGGGTGCCACTCCTTTCAGCTAAAAACAGGAAACTGAGGCTCCAATTTGCCCAAGCTCATCGAAATTGGACAGTAGAAGATTGGAAAACGTTGCCTGGTCTGATGAGTCTCGATTTCTGCTGCGACATTCGGATGGTAGGGTCAGAATTTGGCGTCAACAACATGAAAGCATGGATCCATCCTGCCTTGTATCAACGGTTCAGGCTGGTGGTGGTGGTATCATGGTGTGGGGAATATTTTCTTGGCACTCTTTGGGCCCCTTGGTACCAATTGAGCATCGTTGCAACACCTTGTTGAATCTATGCCACGAAGAATTGAGGCAGTTCTGAAGGCAAAAGGGGGTCCAACCCGTTACTAGCATGGTGTACCTAATAAAGTGGCCGGTGAGTGTACTTGATAATAATCTTTATTTACTTTTCCCTACAAGTTAAAAGCTAATCATTGTAGTGAGAAAACCCCTTTAAGAAAAAAGGTGCATTCTGAAGATATTTTTGAGATTGAATATAAGTATTAAAGAAAATATCTGAGGTGAGTACAATCCCAACCACAAGACTGCTGCCGTCTGCCTTATAGTACCACACACTGAGATGGAAATCAGATTAAAGTGGGTTATAATATAGCATAAACTAAAGAAGATCAGTTTTTAATAAATTCAGTTTCAGACAGATGAAGACAGACAGCGATAACACAATGTTAAACCGACAGCTGACGTTCACCTGTGTTTTGTAGAAGCAATAGTGTCCCTGCTGCATGCCAGATTTACTAAGGCTTTAGGATATGTCTCCACAGCAATCCGACGCCAAGTTAACTTTTCCAGACCACGTTTTTTGGCACGGCGTTGCGCAAAAAAACGCGGCTAGTTTTCGGATTTGCTGGTGGTGCATTGAATGTACGAAAATCCAACTTTAATCTGTGCCCCATAGACATCAATAAAAAATCAATCCCTCGGATTTTCAAACCTGGCAGATTAATTTTTTTATTGTTGTCTATAGGGCAATCCGCCGAAAATCCGACTAAAGACCTTTGCTGTGTAGACATAGCCTTAGAAATGTTTTATACCTCAGTTTTAAAAAGTGTCTAAACAGGGGATACATATAATAGGAGTTATAAAATGCGTCAGATTTACTAACAGTGTGCAGCATTTTTTTGTGCAAAATATTAGTGTAACGGCTGGGTAGGGGATCCACTGGACCACCACAAGCGATGGCAACAACCGCGCTAGGGAGAGGAGTCTAAGTAGGTTCCGGTTTTCATCAGAGCCTGCTGCAAAGCGGGATGGACTTGCTGCGGCAGGATTCTACCAGGCCGCTACCCCTGACGCGGCAGGCTTGCGGTGGCGGCCGAGGTGCAGCGAGGTTCAGAATCGTAAGCCAAGAATCGTAGTCGTGGGCAGGCAGGAAGGTCAGGGCAGGCGGCAGAGGTTCGGAGTCGAGTAACGTAGCAAGAGGTCTGGTACACGGCAAAGCAAGAACACACTTAAAGAACGTTTTTTCTAGGGCACGAGGCAACATAGATCCAGCAGTGAAGCACCATGGGCCAATCCAATATATAGGGGCAGCGCCCGGCAATTGGCCAATTACTGGCTCTCTGGCCCTTTAAATTTACAAGAGCGGGCGCGCGCGCCTTGGCCGGCAGAGGACGTGGACGGAACAGGAACGTGGAGTGGTGACTACAGAGGGCGAGTGCGCCCGCGGCACATCCTGCGGTCAGCGGCGTTTCCCGTCCCCGGCAGAGAGGGCACGGGTGTGTCCGCGACCCGGAAAGGGGTGTCACCTGCTACAATTAGCATAAGGTAAAGCAACCAGTAAGTGGCCTTCAAGGGGTTGTCTCACTACAAGGATTGCTTTTTATGTTAAAGATCTTGCAAAAACAAGTCACTTTACAATATGTGTCTATTAACAGTGTCCTACCTATTCTTAGATATCCCTTCTTGTATTAGCAGCCTCAGTTCCTCAGGTCGCTATAGCTACAGACCTGTTCAATCTCTTCTGATAGGCTTTCAGCGCTGGTCACTATAGCTACAGACCTGGTGTCCTCAGCAACCCCATTAATTAAAAGTGTCCAATATATTTAGCAAGAGAAACCAAATTTATTATAAAGCATGTGCAACTGATAAATCTGGTAGAGGTTCTACCCATCTAATTCAGCTTTTTGCTACCTAACTATAGTACAGTATTGATAATTAAGTTATTCTCCATTTTTTCTGGAACAATTTATAAGTGCAGAGGTTATTTCAATGTTCACACCAGTACTATCCACAATTATCTCACTTTTAGGAGATTAAACTGGTTTTCCCGCAAACTGTATCCTGTGAATAGTGGATAAACATATGATTACTGAAGGCCTTATCATTGAGACTCCGACATATCACCAACTCCCCTGCTCCTACTCAGCACATGACTGTAGTAAATGTTATTTGTGGAAAACACCTCACCTCTCTACACTTTTTTAATATCTTTCACATACTTGCCTAGCTAAAGAAAATGAGTCGTATGGTCTTATACCTAAAAAGAATGAAAACTGTGCTTTTCTGGATCTCATGCTTATGCCTAGATATGATCAACTTTTAGGAAACTCCTATATCTAACTCATACATGCCAACTCTCCCGCTTTTGACGGGGGGGTCCCGCTAATTGGGGTCCCACCCCCGCCCTCCCGGCAGAGTTGGCATTCCTCCCGCCGCCAGCATGCGGCGGGGGCTCTTTAACTGACTGCGGCGGACAGAGTAGCGCGGGGGCGCTACTCAGGCGCCGCCGGGCCCTTCCCACAGGCGGGTGAAGGGGGCCGCTGCGGCCGCTTCACCCCCCGGAGTCTCGCTGTGCAGGGAGGAGGCAGGAGGGATCGCTCCCTCCTCCCCCTGTATGTACAGCGCCAGTGTGTGCGCCGTACATACAGATCAGCGGCGCAGGGGGAAGTGATGCGCGGCTGCTCTCACTTCCCCTGCGACGCTGAGGAGATCATCCGGAGCGGCCGCACTGCAGGAGCCTGGTCAGGTGAGTGGCTTTTATTATTTTATTTTTAGGGGGGCTTTACCTGGCAACAGAGGGGGCATCTACCTGGCAACAGAGGGGGCATCTACCTAGCAAACAATGGGGGGACCTACCTGGCAAACAATGGGGGGACCTACATGGCAAACAATGGGGGGCACCTACCTGTCAACAGAGGGGGCACTACCTGGCTCACAATGGGGGCACTACCTGGCTCACAATGGGGGCACTACCTGGCTAACAATGGGGGGAAACTACCTGGCAACAGGGGCATACCTGGCAAAACAATGGGGGCATTACCTGGCAACAGGGGGGCACTACCTGGCTAACAAAGGGGGCAATACCCGGCTAACAAAGGGGGCATCTACCTGGCCCAACAAAGGGGGCATCTACCTGGCTACAGAGGGGGCATCTACTTGGCTACAGGGGGCATCTACTTGGCAACAAGGGGGCATCTACCTGCCTGTAAGGGGCACTACCTGGTTAACAAAGGGGGGCATCTACCTGGCTAACAAAGGGGGGCATCTACCTGGCTACAGAGGGGGCATCTACTTGACTACAAGGGGGCATCTACTTGGCTACAAGGGGGCATCTACCTGCCTGTAAGGGGCACTACCTGGTTATGGGGGGCTACTACCTGGCTATAAGGGCATCTACCTAGCTTTCTTCCAAAGCCGTTATGCAGTTAGGTGGAGTGGGTGTGGCTTTTTGAAGGGACGTGGCACACCGACAAGATGGGCATGGCCATGCACACTACAATCTCCTGCTTTTTCAATTTCAAAAGTTGGCAACTATGATCTAACTTCCTAACTAGCAGGGGAGCTGCAAACAGTAAAACCTGCAACTTAATGCACTGAAAAGTACTTTATTTTCTTATTTTATGCTGTTTTGTTTATATTTCAACCTGTTTCTAGAATTTTGGTGATTTAATTAGAGGAAACAGATTTGTGTAATGAAATCCTAGAGCAGTATGAAAGCAGTGACTTTTCCTGAACATCGTGCTATATTTAGCTGCTCAAGTCTGAACGAGGCTTTGCATTAAAAGCAGTTTGATCCGGCCTTTCATCACCATGTGTTTGAAAGCACTTGGCTAGGGCTGTATGCAGGGCAAAGAGGAAAACACCCACTTTATTCTACTGACCAAACATAGGCCCTGAAAGATCAGAAATGGTTTCATGTTAACTGAGGTACATGTGATCTTCCCGGCCTTGTTCAAATGCATTGAACAATTGTTGGCCTGGGTCCAGAAAGTAACATCTAGTAACTGCTCTGTTTTGGTTGTTTACTTACCTCTTAGGCTACATCTACACAGCACACGAAAACGGTTGGATTTTAGTATTTTGAAACTGATAAAAATCCAACCGTTTATCCAGCCCATAGACTTTAATAGAAAAAACAACCCAACCTTTAGTCTACACAGGTCGTTGGTTTTTTTTTAAGCTCGTTTTCTGGCACCGGCGGATTTAGGACCATGTTGTATAATCCACCGGCATTTTGCATTTTGCCATCAGTTTCCCATACAATCAATTGACAAAAACCGCGGTCATGCATCAGAATTTGACGATTTTTGTCCGATGCTGTGTGGATCTAGCCTTAGGCTATGTTCACACGGCTTAACTGCGGGACGTAATTACGCCCCGCAGTTACGCCGTGTGGCCGGGGGCGGGAGCGGGAGACTTGCATTACCAGCGGCGCGTATACGCAGCTGGTAATTCACATGTCAATTATCGCCCCCCCCCTCGGCGGATTCGCCGAGCAGGGAGAGGAGACGTAATCCATAGTTCTCTATGAGAACTGTGGATTACCGTAATGATTGGGCCGTTTTCAGCCCGTAATTTGCATACTCCGGCACCTAATTACGGACCGAAATACGGCCCATTTTAAACCGTGTGAACATGGCCTTAGTATATCATTTGTTGGCTCTACTTCTTCTCGTCTTCTCTTCTTCTTGCTGTTGGGCTTACTCACAGATCACTACAACTTCCTCTCCACTTTACTGTTTACAGAGCAGTATTGGACAAACTATTAGCAGACTTGGCTTTCAGTACAATCTCCAGGACCGCCTTCAGAAATTTCAGGGCCCTATACCGCTGAAGAGTCTGGGCCCATCCTATCCGTCGCCAACTCTGCCGTTCCGCCCAACCTCAGTCCCGCCAACCCCCTCTCTGCAACCCCCAACTCCAGAAAAAGAAAAAAATCTTTCAGGGGTGAACAAGAAAAAAATGCAATTGTGCTAAAAACGGATTTAGTTCTTGTTGGATTTTATCTATATTTTGTGAGTTAGTAAGTATATAAGGGCCAAAAAATACTGCCACATGAGTGTCACTAGTATAATGTTACTGACCAAACCAGTATACCCAGACCAATAATGTCAAACAACAACAATATACAAAGACCAAATAATACCGCTACATATCATTACTATATGATGATTAATGCCACTGTAGTGTTACTGACCAAGCCAGTATACCAAACCCAATAATATCAATAACAACAGGGGCTCTGTTGTATGGGCGTCACAATTGAAATAGCTTACATGGTAGAGATAGCTTATTGAGTGTCGCTGATTGAGATGAGTCTTAGCATCACACGTGTCAAACTGCGGCCCTGCCATCTAGTTGGGAAACTACAACTCCCATGATAGCATTGTACTATATAACAGTGGGCATGAATGGAAGTTGTAGATTTCCCACAGCTGGAGGCCAAGCAGACATTGACACCCCTGGCTACAATGTAGAAAGAACAGGCCCGTGGCGCTGTTTCTTTCTGCAATTCCTATGATGCAAGGGGATAGTAGACAGTGGATGGGCCCACTACACAGTAACTCAGCATATTGCCCTAGGACGGAGCGGGGAGCTCTGTATCCCTCTCCAAGCTGAATAGACACCCAGTTATACAATAATATATTTCCCCTGCACCGCCACAAGGCACCAGTGATTATTTGTTAGCTGTTTCTAACATCATGTCCTCTTTCTGTCTGAATCATAACCTGAACTTTTTGTGTTTCCACCATCTAGAAACTTACATAACCATATATTTCCTTTACAATGTGCAGTAGTAGCATAAGTTCACACTATATTAATCACTACGTTGCAGGTACTCCCATTTGGGTGTTACAGTGAAAAAAGGTACCCTGGAGGTTATTGTAATGCAGCTGCAACAGCACCATAAAGGATAACAGAGCATATGTAGCCCAGTCATGGCTAACAATGCCCTATTTTGCTGACGTCAATGCATTTCAGCGGACACATTTCCGAAGTGGCATGAAAATAAGAGAGGAAACGTAGACCATGCAGGGCTATGTCTGCTATATCAGCTGCCCTGTCAATTCTTGATCCGTTTTACGCATCAGACATCTTATTTAAAAACTAGTGGTTGAAAGCGATTGCTTGGCTAATCGAGATCGGTTCGATGAGTCAGATAGTCGGAACCGCTATCCGATAAGGTTTTTCGATAGTGAGCATCGATTATGAGCGAGACCATTAAAGTCTATGGAGAGCAACAACACCTTCATTATTACACCCAAACAAGGCTGTGATGAAGCTGAAAATTATACATGCCACATGAACATCAAATGGATACGTGCTAACATCTTAGGCAGACACACTAGGTTATAAAAGTCACAGAAAAAAAGTCACAGACCTTCACTATCTCCAGTCTTGTATACCACAGCATGACCCTTAACCTGCATCACCCACAAATTAAAATAGCGCCAGAATGCAGTATGATTTGAACCATCATCTCTCTCTCTTGAACTGGACATTGACTATCCCGTCTCTGGAACGCAGCATGAGCCCAAACCTGCATGACCCCCAGATTTAAAAGTGCGGCAAAAAGGAGTCTCATTCAACACATTTTAGTTGAACTGACACTAACTTATAATCTGTCCTGTACCGCAGATATGACCATTAAACCTGTGCTTGACCTCACAGTTAAAAAGGCCTGGAAAAAGGAGTCTTTTCAACCAGCCATTTTAGGTTTCACTGGACATTTGACTATAACTCGTCCTTGGCCACTGCATGAAGCCCAAACCTGCATGACCCCGACATTTAAAAAGTGCCGGAGAAGGGAGACTTTTCAAACCACCATTAAGTTTCACTGTGGAACATTGACTATACGTCCTGGGCCACCGCATGAGCCACCTAAACCGCATGACCCCCACATTTAAAAAGTGCTGGAAATAAAAGGAGTGCTTCTAAACGCACCATATAGTATTCACGTGGACATTTGACTATACTGTCCTGGCCACTAGGCAAGATGACCCCAAACCTGCATGACCTCCCACGATTTAAAAAGTTGCCGGAGAAAGGAGGAACTTCAACCACCATTTAGTTTCACTGGACATTGACTATACCTTTGTCCTGGGCCACACGCATAAGTAGCCGTCCAAACCTGCATGACCCCCAACATTTAAAAAAGTGCCAGAAAAAAGGAGGTCCTTTCAACACCATTTTAGTTCACTGGACATTGACTATAGCTGTCCTGGGACCACAGCCCATCACCCCAAACTGCATGAACCCCCACATTTAAAAAGTGCTGGAAAAAGGGTCTTTCAACCACATTTTATTTCACTGGAAATTGACTATACCTGTCCTGGCCCACAGCATGAGCCCCAAACCTGCATGAGACCCCCACATTTAAAAAGTGCGGAAAAAGAGAGTCTTTCAACTGATCCACCATTTTAGTTGAACTGGACATTGACGTATACCTTGTCCGTGGGCACAAGCATGACCTAGGGCCGAGTTACAGAGTGGTGCGGTGAAAGCCGCAGCTGGCGTCCGTTCATCTATTAACACCGGCTGGTTAAAATGCCCCTGATGACGCAGCAACGAAAACTGTCGTCTTGAAGCAGAGTAGCGGAATCGGAAGGTGCGTGAGAACTCCAGCCTTCCTTCTGTACACAGTCAATACATGGGGTACAGCTGCCCCTCCGATAAGTCGTGGACCATGATGCTTCACTTGAAAATACTGAGGGTTCTCTCGATCCTGTTACACTCCCCAGGTGCCCTTTATCTGAGCATTCTTTCTCAGTTTTACTCAACGTGCTGGAAGGAAATGGTCTCTGTACTCTTGTGATCTCTCTGTGCGTTTGCTCCATAATTGGCTTCCATGTTCTCTGAATAACCTACATCTGGTCAAGTTATTCTGTACCTTCCCTTGTACATATTCAGGAGGAATTTTTAATCAGCTATTTTGTAATGCAAAGTTTATTCTAGTACTTTAAATTCTAGAACACAACACACATTTTAAATCAGGATGGACATCACACCAATGTCTTTGTTTCTTGTCAACTTTTTTTCATTGTATATAATGGGAGGATTTGTCTCAATACAGGGATTGATAGCTATGTTTAAAGATCTTGCAAAAAACATAGTCATTTTGCAATATGTGTCCATGTAACAGTGTCCTACCTATTCCGGTTTCTGACAAGCACCGACCATCACCCTTGAGCCATTCTTTGACAATTGTGAGAACAAATTGTCTGGTTAGGAAACAACATTTTTGTAGAGATAGGACCTTTAGTATAAGCTGCATGTCACATGCAAAAAAAAAATGCCCCAAAATTCAAAGCAGGACCCGCTGAGCACTTTGGTCAATGTAGAAGAACAAATGTCGGTTAGAAACGAACATTTTTTAGATAGGACACTAGAGTATAGAAGCTCATTGTCAACAGCAAAATGCCCACCAAAAATTCAAAAGCATGACCATGAGCCGAATACAGCCCAGCTTGTTTGGGTGCAATTGTGAAGAACAAATGTACTGTACTAGAAACAACATTTTTTAGAATAGGACCTGTCAGTATACGCTGCAGTGTCACACGCAAATGCCCCCAAAAGATTATCAAAGCATGCCACCTGAGCACATTCTTGGTCAATTGTGAAGAACAAATGTCTGTTAGAAACAATCATTTTTTTTTTATAATAGAGATCTGTAGTGATTGCTGGCATTCTCTCTCTCTCTCTCATGACCCAAAAAATTATAAAAATGACGGTTTCTCAGTTGCACACTGTTAAAAATGTGAGGGAGAAATGCCTACTATGAGAACGCCACATTTCTAATTCCAAAGGACCATAATTATAGCTGTATCTGTCACAGCAACATGACCCCAAAAATAATTATAAATATGACTTCTCAGCCACTATTAAAAATTGTGAGGAGTAAATGCCACAAATAGAAGTCATTTCTGTCCTAAAGGACCACTGATTATTGCTGTATCTCACAGCAACATGACCTCAAAACCATTGACACATGCGAAAACTTGCGTTAAGATAAAGATGAGATAATGTGTACACAACGGAGTTGACACATGAAACCTTGCTGGTCTTTTAGCAGTCTCCTCAACAGCTAGAAACCATCAAAACTGAAGTCTCTTTCTGTTTGGGTACAAAGTGAATAAAAATTTGCAGTAAGGAAATTATCATGTTAAAAAAAAAGCTTTCAAAGTAGTATACCCATTTCTGTTTGAAAAGAAAGTGAGTCAGACCGGCAACATAACTCGGTGGACCTCGGCAATGTGGGGCCACAACATCATCAGAGATCCATGCCTGATTCATCCTTGATGAAAGATCAAACGATCCACATTATTCTGTGGAAAGGGGGCCCCGGATTGGCGTTTGTCTGTAATGACTTACTCCAGCTGTGGGTCTGAGAAGGTCGCGCTCATATATGACGCTGGCTGCATGGCACACACTCTACATGGGCTTGAACGAAGCCAGCTCGGCATTCGTTGCCATTGGTGGGATACATAGTATCTATTGGTCCGACACAATTGCAAAAACATCGTGTTGAGACGCAGATAGTCGTATTGGCACCATGATCTTAAGCTTGATCTCTTGTGTTGGAGATGTGGAGACCCTGCATTGCATGCGTATGGTGAGGTTGTAAACAAAGATTGCCAGAGTCACTCCATTTAGGCTTCTGCCCACCGTGCCTGCATAGCTAGCAAGTCGCATTATAACGCCTACTTTGCACTCCTATTCTGCAGTCGAACGGATCTGCTGATTGTTTGTTACCATCCGGACATTGGGGAAGCGTGAAGCAGACGCAACAGATGGTCACTCACAGGTGATCATCAGCAAGGTCTCCATTTCCTGGATGGTACAGCTCGATTTGGGTGGTGGACAGGAAAGTGCTCTGATTTTGTAGTAGTGTATACCTGGGGATCCCAGGAGGGTGGCCACCCCATACTGTTTGATTCATTTTGATGGCCTTTAATGCGAGGAATCATGTGGAGGAAATGAGCATCCGAAAGCACTCATCATGTGTGAGATGGAGCCTTGATTTCCCAAGGCCTCTGTGTCGAGGGGCACTAGCAAACTGATCTTCCCTCCATCTATCTTCCCTCCGCACATCAAGTCGCGCCAACCACTTTCCAAGGCAGGGACATCGTAACATCGGTGTCTAGGAAAACCTCCACCTCCTCCTCCTCCTCCCGCTGCCTCCGCACAGCTTCAACACAGCCCTGCGGCTTGCGACAGATGAACGTTTATTAGAGAGCACCTGCAGCAGACGGCGCTGCGTGCGGCTCGAGCCTTTCCACTGCGCGAGCGCTAGGAGCACCGACACACGACTGAACTAATGAAAGACCGAATGAAATTGTGAAACTGTCGGGCCTTGTGGCTCTTGACGGAGAGGATAGGCTCCGTGTACGCAATACTATTGTCCGTCTCATCCTCCGTCGCGTCGCGGACTGTTGTTTCAGAGTGTCCCAACGATCGTTCCAGAACTCAAGATCACCACAATGCTCATTAGCTGACATAACACGAGGCATTTGTACCGCACAGACTCATTTTGGTGGCTACTTCAAAACTGGCTCAAGGGATGGTGCAGAGTCTCTCTTTCCCTGCTCCACTCTGGTGTATCAACACCCCGAGGTCTGTCTCTACCAGCTGCTTTCAGGGCCAATGTGTCTCATTCGTACATGCGTAAATGTCATTGCGCTGCTGGCCTACAATCGCTGGAGCATGTGGATACACAATTCCATCTGTGTTGCCCAACGCATCACAATGAGACTATATATCTCTGGAGATCGCCGAGCAGACGCTCGCAAAAGTTAAAATGAATAAAGTGAAAAAAAGGTGGATAACGCAGCCAGGCGGGACGTAGCAGGGTGCGAAACGGCGGAAGTGCGAACTCAGCAACCTCGAGCCTTCATCAGCAGCAGTCCACGACCCGGGTAGCTCTTTAGAAAATTTCTGACGACAAGGTTCATGACATGTGCCAGGCAAGGGATGTGCTCCAGCCTACGATCTTAAGGCGGCCAGCAGATTTCGGCCCGTTATCGCACACCACCTTGCCTGGCCACAAAGGGTTCTTGTCACCCAGCCAGCGGCTCGGATGTCCTCGTTTCTTTAGAGCCGTCCTCAGCTCCTGACCTGTGTGTGGACGGTCTCCAAGGCAGATTCAATGTTTCAAACACGGCCTGGTGTCTCTGGGCACGTGAATGCCACCAGAGTACCTTGGGGAAAGAGTCCCTGTGCACCATCCCTGCGGTTTTGAATGAGCGTGCGCCCCGAGCTGAGAGCCACCGTCAACACCCAGAGACATCCACCCAGCGTCACCGATGACTGTCACAGAGATATAGCGGTCCTTGGCCCGTGCTTACGAGTCCCATGTGTTTGGTGGTGAGATGGACTTTCTCCGTGACAACAGATGCGAAACAACGCGCGTTGAAACACATTTAATGTACACGTGGCTGGCCAGCGCAGGGACGGCTTTTCTGGCAAGAAAGCCTGCTCGCTCTGGAATTGGGGGCAGCTCAGGGCCATGAAGTGGCGGAACCCATCTTGTGTCCACCAACGGAAAGCAACATTTTCCAAGGCCAAAGCTGGCAATGGCCTGACATATCAGGCTTGGCTGTTGAGATGTGTTTGGGTTAAAGTGGGTTTCTTCTGTTCCCATACCTAGAAGACAGAAGGCTGGCTGCTAACTGGCCGCTGTACGGCTGTGCACTGGCGTCAAAAACTGGCTGAAAAAAGGAAAAAAATGAAAAAAGAGAAGGGGTAGGATGGGTCTCTGTGGTCGCTGGTGGTACTCGGCGACGGTGGAGAGCGAAAGGCGGAGGCTGGAATCCCTGATCACTGACTCTGAAGAGACATGGGCAGAGCTGAGGAACGCTTGGATACGCATTGGACAGGTGGAGGAGGAGGAACGGAGACATAGGGTGTGACTCGTGGTTGGAGAGGCCCGGCGAATCGGTCTGGCCTTTTTTGCGCAAGTGTTCCCTCCATTTTCGAACTTCATGCATGATCAGCTTGCATTTGACTAGACATGTTGGTGGTGGTTAACCACTTAAGGTACTTCGCCTCTACTATGCTTTTACGCCGAAGGGCGGCATATGACGATCGCTGGTGTGAATCAAGGCTTGCATCAAGAAGGCCCGGCTTTTGAGAGGTCCTGACCTTGGGAACGGCGATAAGCCAGGAGCGGGGTTTGCGCTGACCGTGGCTGGCGGAGATCATTTGCAAGCGGACTTCTGCGACCGCCCTCACAATTCCCTTTTTGTGGCGGGACCACGTATTGACACTACCGCCATTCGTCTTCCTCCTCGTCCACTGATGAAGCGCTCGCAAGCAAATTCCTGCGGAAAAAGACCAGGATGGATCCGCAATAGTCTCGTTAATCATCATCATCATCACATCTAGGTGACTTGGTCGTAGCCTGACTTCTGCATCCAGAAGCAGCGGGCTACAAGCAAGGGCACTGACAAGAGGCGTATATCCGACGCGCCATCCTTGATATTTTGCCGATTGACCCGGCCTAGTCCTTCACCTCTCTCATGATAGGCATCATAACTGGGCGTCAGAGCAGTAGAAAATCATAACTCTTGATCTTTAACATCGAGCCTTCTGACCCAACCAGGCATTTTGTCATCATATGAGGCTTCAGACAATGGATTTAGCCTCGCATTGGTGGGTACACACGAGTTGACATTTGGCATGCTTCATGTTGGACCGGTATGCTGGATGCGATAGCTGATTGACGACATTTGTGGGCCGTGACTGAGGGGGAACGATGAGTAAGACTGCTAAGATGCACACATGCATTAACAACTGAAGGACAATTGGCGACGTTGTTTCGTTACTTTAGATTCACAGGACAGGCCCGACCCAACGATGACAGGTCCTGAGGGTCCTGCAACTGACGAATCCGCTGTGCATAGCGTGTCTATCTCTGCCAGTCACTGAAGGAGGACACTATCTCTCGTACCTCTACCGGTACCACAAGTGGCTACCCCCCTCTTGCTCGCTTACCACCATGCATTTCGCCTCCGATGTTCGCAGAAATAAAAAATTTGAGAAGGTCTCTATATCTCTATAGTTCTGGAAGTCCTCTTATTAAAAGACTGCAAATCACAGCTATTCTCAATTCCCCTCTAATCAAAACAAAATTCTGGATTCAAATTATAACTGGGCAAGGTGTCTATCAACAAATCTGGACTGGGCAAAACCAAAAAACTAACGATATCTGTTTATGGTTTGTATATATAAATGGTAATTTTTGCACCTTTCAATTCACCTGTGGGTAAAAATAGAAGTGCTGTTTTAATGATATACGTAGATGCTGCGTCAATGAAACAGTCTCTGGGTGCAGCAAAGTCAAAAAACACGTAACTGATATGTATATCTTGATATCAATAAATCTGTATTTTTTGCACCCTACACTTATCAATTCACACTGTGTTTAGATATAGAATTGCCTGATCTAGTTAAGATTTACGAAGATGCTGCTCAATGAACAGTACTATGAGGTGCGCAAGAAGGAGTCAAAAACACGTAACTGTTTATGTTTTGGGATATAATAGACTGTCTTTTTTTGCACCTTCAATTCACCTGTGGTGAATTAGAATTGCGTGGGTAAGATTTACGGGGGTGGAGGTGCTGTCTCGATGAAACAGTCAACAGTGGGTGCGCACACAAGTCAAAAAACACGTAACTGTTAGAGACTTTCTGATATTAAGAAACGGTATTTTTTGCACCGTTCAGATTCACCTGTGGTTGAATTAGAATTTGCTGTTTAAGATTTACGTGATAGCTACGCGTTCAGAATGACACAGTACTGGGTTGCGCAAAAGTCAAAAAACACGTACTGTTAGATTTTTGATATAATTAAAACAGTATTATTTTATCAACCTTCAATATTCACCTGTGGTTGATATAGAATTGCGGATTTTAAAGACTTTTACGAGATGCTCGCGTCAATGAACAGACTAGGTGCGCAAAAGTGAAGAAAAAAACACGTCTGTTATGTTTTGATATAAAAAACGTATTTTTTGGCTAGGAAACCTGTCAATCCACTCTGTGGTGAATAAAAGAATTGCGTGGTATTTAAGATTTCTCTACTGATGTACTAGCGTCCAATTAAGAACAGTATCTGGGTGCGCAAAGTCAAAACACGTCTCTCTATATATTATTTTTGATATAATAAAACGGTATTTTTTGAGCGAACTTGTCAATTCAACCTGTGTGATATATAGAATTGCTGTTTTTAAGATTTACGTCAGAGTCTGCGTCTAATAACAGTACTGGTGCGCAAAGTCAAAATACACGTAACTAGTTTATGTTTTGATATAATTAATGGTAATTTTTGCACCTTATTCAAATTCACCTGTGTTAATTAGAATTGATGTTTTAAGATTTACGTAATGCTACACGGCGTCAATGAACAGTACTGGGTGGCGCAAAGTCAAAAACCACGTAACTGTTATGTTTTGATATAATTAAACTGTATTTTTTGCACACTTTTCAATTTCACTTCCCTGTGGTGGAATATAAATTGCTGTTTTTACAGATTTACGTAGATGGCTGCCGTCTAATGACAGTACTGGTGCGCAAAAGTCAAAAAACACGTAACTGTTATGTTTTGATATAAATAAGCGGTATTTTTTGCACCTTTCAATCAACCTGGTAGAATAAAGAATTGCTATCTCTTAGTATTTACGTAGATGCTGGCTGTCAATGTAACAGTAGCTAAAAGCGGTGCGCAAAAGTCAAAAATCACTGTAACTGTTAATGTTTTGATATAATAACGGTAATTTTTTGCACCTTTTCCAATTTCCCTTTCCTGTTGGGTGAATATAAAATTTGGGCTTTTTTTTAAATTTTTTACGTAAAATCCCTGGGGCGCCCAAAGGGAACAGAAACTGGTGCCAAAAGTCAAAAAAAACAGAAACTTTAAATTTTTTAAATTATAATAAATGGTTTTTTTTGTTAACCTTTAAAAACACCTGTGGGGAATATAGAATTGCTGTTTTAAGATTTACGTAATGCCTGTTTCTTGAACATACTGGGTGCGCAAAAGTAAAAAAAACACGAAAACTTTATGTTTTGATATAAAAAAAAGGTTTTTTTTTTTGCACCCTTTCAATTCCCCTTTGGGGTAAATATAGAATTCCCTTTTTTAAAGTTTTAAACTAGTGCTCGTTCAATACGTATTTGGGTGCGCAAAAGTCAAAAAAAAACGTAACAGGGTGATGTTTTTCGAAAACATAAAAACGGTTTTTTTTGGCAAAAAACCCAACCCCTGTGCTGACTACAAATTGTTTGGAATTGAAATTTTAAGTCCCCAAGGGGAAATATATCAACATTCCCAAAAAATTTAAAAAATGAACCCCCAAAATCAAAATTGTAAAACTGATAAAAGTGGGGGTTTTGGGGCAAACCAAAGAGACCTCCCAGTTACAAAGAAAATGTTTGTTTACCCAATAAAAAGTTCGGGCCCGGGCCCAATATCCGGGGAAAAAATTTTTAAAATAGAAAAACTGTTAAAAAATAAAGTTTTCCCACAACAATGTCTACACTAAGTTTTTGGTAAATTTTTATCCAATTTTCTTTATAATAAAAGTTTTGTCTGTTTTTCGCCCGAAAGGGCACCCCCCCCCCCCCGCGCCCACCGCCGGGAATTTAAAAACCGGAATCTGTTTTAAAAAAATTCCCCTAGCAAAACTACATTTCTTCTTCTTAAAATCTCTAATCTAACAAAATTGGACGGATCACAAAAAATAGTAGAGGTTTTCTTTTTGTGGCAGAAATAGACAAATTTCGCTAGCTGTTTGGCCCAAGACAAGCGCGGGTCCTACCCCTATGAACGCTGAGAGACACTGAGGCTGAAACGGGAAACGCGTTCTATTTTAAAACGAGGTCTTTTGTGATTTTTCCACCCAAATCGCAACATTACACATCCCATCATTACGTTGCACACACTTTGTAAACCCTTTCTCTTTTTCTGTAATCTGTTTTGGGCGGGCCGCCAAAATTACAGGAAGCGCCGAAAAAGGCGGGGATCTTAATAGATGATGCCAGATTTTAAAACCCCTTTAAAATTATCGCTTTGATCTGGAAAATTTTCGTCCCCAATAAAAACCCTTGGGGCCGTTTTTCAATTTTGCATAAAAATCGCTCAACACAAATTTAAAAAACCAAAAGGATCCCGTTTCTGCTACAAAGAAAATTAAAATCCCAAAGACTTTACCACACTTTTTGGGTAGGGTTTTTTGGGGGTACATTTTATCCCAATACGTTTTCTGGATTAAAAAAACCTTTGAAAAAACGCTGTGGGGAAACTTTCCTTTTTTGACGCACCCCAAAAATTTGACACTTTTTATAAAAGGGCTGAACCTGACAACTTTACATTGTATCAAAGTGTGATACTTCAGTGTTGCCCCCATGAAAAAAAAAACAAAATTTATTTTACAAAAATGTGAGGGGTGTACTCACTTTTTTAAGATAATTTACACAAATACTGTCTTGGTGAATGGTTCATGCAGCTTCATGTGTATTACCCTGTTTTGTATATGATGTCGGCGTCCTCATTTTTCATCTGAATAGTTGAGTCATTTGGTATTTTGAACTATTTGGTTTTGTTTGTATATTTACTGCCTGAATTGCAACGTGCTGTGGAATATGCTGGCCATTTAGGGTACGTTCATAAAGAGTTTTCTAAATGTGAATTCTGATGCAGATTTCATATTAGAATCCGCAAGAAATCTCCATCCAATTATTTTCAATGGGAATCCATGTGGTAGTCCTTACTATGAACTATAGCGTGTTTTTTTTTCTGACACAGGTACTTAAGTAACAAAGACTTAAAGAGGTTTTCTGACTACATAGATTAGCTTACAACACGTATGGACAGGTAATTGAAGATTTTCTAAAAATTATTCTTTTGATTTTCCCTTTGGGGTCAGAAAAAAATTTTTTGGTTGCCCCATATCTTCCTTCCTGATTAAAGGAGAAGAAGGGAGTGGAGATCATAGGATCATACTATTATGGACATCTAAATATCTCTAACAAGTTAGCTTTTTTTAATAGATAGCAATTGCTTTCACTCCTCAAGCACTTAGCTTATTACTAAAGAAAATCCAACACTTACGTCTCTGAATGCCCCTCAGCTAATTATGGGGGGCTAAATATTCAATCACTGCTATAAATCACCCACTTCTGAAAAAGGGCAGAGTGAGTGTAAGTGCTTGTGACTCAGCATGGAAAAAACCCCCTATGCAACGTCCATCATTGGGGTTCACCCCCCTTTACAAGCATCTCCTGAGGATCGCCGAACTCAAAAGTAGATTTTAACGATCGCGCGGGTTCAGCTGTAATACACTGACATCCCGCAGCGGGGCCCCGACCCGAATCGCTCCGGGGTGGGAGGGGGGGAAAAAACCCTTAATTATCGCGAAAACGGTCGGCAATAACTAAGAAAACCAGGAGTAGATCGTCCCCCCTGCTCTCTGCGCTGCTGTTGCTGACAGACAGCACGAAGGGCAAGAAGGGCCTTGGGGGTTATTGGGGGTTTACGCCCACGATCCTGCCGTACCCATTTTTGGTATCGCCGGGCGTAACGCATCCCTATAAATCTGTCATTTTAAATTTACCTGTACGGGTGAAGGGGCGTAAAAAAAAAAAACAAAAAACAAAAATCACAAATTAAAAAAATTTTTTTGTTTCACCCGGGCCCACATAAAATGGAATAAAATGATAAAAAAAACCCTAAAACCCAACATTGTACCAATTAAAACGTAATTTCACCCCGAAAAAAAAAAAGCCCTTTACCCACTCTGTATACAGAAAAAAAAAAAAAGTTATGGCTCTCAAAAGATAGCATGCATAAATTTTTTAAACACTAAGAACAAAATTTTTTTTTTTTTTAAAAATGCTTTAACATAAAAAAAAATATATAAATTGGTATGCCTAAAAACAAAACGACCCACAGATAAAGCAACTTATTACGGAACTCACATGACCGTTAAAAAAAAAAAAAAAAACACTACAGAATTCATATTTTCTTCACTCTCCTTCCAAAAAAAACAAAATTTTAAAAATGATCAAAAAGTCTTTTTCCCATCGGGGCGTGGGGCCCAGCATGTAAGGGGACAAGACTGCTTCACAGGAGCCCCCCAGGGGGCAAGCATTATCTCCCTTTCCATTTCTCCAAATGGGCCCAAAAACAGAACAAAAAGGCAGCACGCCCCGGCACCCCTGGACTCTGTGGGACTCACCATCCCCAACTTTTTCGGCCCCTGCAGGGGCTAGGAGAAGCGGAAAACATCCGGGGCCTGCTGGCCCCAGGGGCCATCTTGCCCCAGCGCCCTTCACACGGTCTAAACCGGGGTTCACCGCCCCTCCTATTCTCTCCCCACGCCCCGGGCGCTCCCGCCCACAACTCCGACTTCCCCAGCCGCACAGAAAGCCCGCATTACCGCCGGAGACCCGCAACAGGGGGAGACGGAGCAGCCCATCACAGCACAGTGCGCGCGGTCCCACATCGGGAAAAGGGGCAGCCGCATCATAGACAAGCGGCCGGTCCCCCATTGGGAACGAGCACCCCATCATACACGAGCGTGCGCCCCATCGCAGGCCGGAGGGTGCGACGATCTCCGCGAAGCCCCGGCGGTGACATCCCGGGGGACAAGGGCAGTGTTTCAGGGTACCCTCGTCTCTCCCCTCTGACTGCTCCCAACCCACCAGTGTTCGGTCCCCGTCCTTATAAACCGGGCTAAAATCAGGGGGCCCCCCGGGCCTGGGGCCCTTCCGCTCCCCTGCACCCTGTCATACAGGGGAAAAAGAGTCAAACTCAAACCCCCCGCAAAACAGCTCCATTAACGGGGCAGCTAAGACCCCTACTGCACCATCGGGGGAGCGGAGTTCCTTGATCATCGCCTGGGATATGCAGTCCCCAGGAACCGACCGCTGTAGAGGACGTGATTTGGAGGACCCCGCGACCCCAGACCATCGCTGGTCTCATGATCCCCCTGCACACCCCAGGGTACCAGGGGGTTCTTTGCGGGGCCTCTACACCCAAAGCAAGGTGCTGAACGAGGGGACCCTGAAAAGGACTTTGCCCCCACAACCTGGGGGGGGGTTCCCTCGAGCGGGGTTTCCCCATCACCACCCCTGAAGCATAAAACGCCAACTCCTGTTCTTCCTCACCGGCTGGCTGGGCCCGCAGGCCCCGAGAGGCCGGGACGGGGTTGGGGTGGTGGCGGGTGCATGGGAAGGGGTGCGTCCCCTGTAGTTTTCCCTCACTTCGTCCCCCGGGGGCCCCCCCCGCTGCCCTGACTCGGGCCAGGCCCTTCTTGATTACTGTGTTTCAGCGGCCCTGCCGTGATGTGCCTCCCGGGCCTCTAGCCCAAATTCCTCGACTTTTTGGGGGGGGCCGCCCACTACACCCCCGCGGGGGGAAGCGCTCCCGCGTCCCCCGTATCTCAACCACTGGCAAGCCCCCTTGTGCATCCAGACCCCATTCTCCTGCCCCCCGAAAGATGCCAGACTTGCACTAGGTCACACCCCAAAATTAAAAGGGTCTCCTGTCTTTTACCCTCCAAGCAAGATATCACGCCTGGGGAGTGAAATCAGCAGGCATGGAGACAAGCCTTTCCCGGGTCCAAGAAAGTAGCAGCCTTAAGCCAGGGGGCATCACAAAAAAAGGCTCAGGAATAAAACAACAGCCTTATATCTAATCCAAGCCTCGGGGAAGGAAAAGCTCGAACCAACTTCCCCCCCCTAACTGTCCTTAGTTACCCTGGAAAACGAAATAGACGCAAAAATATCAGGCTTTGAGGGCTTTTCCCCGAATCCGTTAAAAAAGGGGGGGAAAGTCCAAAAACCCTGACAAAGATTTTTAAACCATGTCCTGGGTCGGCCCCGAAATAAAAATTCCTCGGTTCGAAGGGGCCCCAGGGGGTTGCGACCCCCAAAAGGATATCACCCCCCCGGGATTTACTGTAGGTGAACCCACTATACATCAAGGAGGAGACATGGGGGTAAAGCTCACCTGCTTCAAGTGGAATATGGGGTTCAAATTTAGCTTTTTTCCGACTATCGAGGGAACCCCCAGATGAAGGGCGCAAACCCTTCTATCACCTGCAGACAAAAAATTCCCCCCATAGTTTGGGGTTCCCCTTTTCCCCACAGGCAAGCATCAAAACAAATTTAAATTTCTTTCGCTCAATGGAGGGCTTGCCGTCT
>JAODAL010031915.1:0-47759 GCA_025379985.1 Phyllomedusa bahiana | reverse complement strand
TGGTGTCTGGGGGGTCTTTAAATGGGGAATAGTAAAAGAGGTGAAAGGGGTCGGGGAGAGTGGGAGGGTTGAGGCTTTGTAGGTTCCTGCGGGGTCGTACTGGAAATGAGACAGGAGAAGCAAGTAGGGTGGAGATGGTGGAGAAGGTAAGCAGGTTGTGGTCAGATATGGGGTGGGGGGAGTTTGAGAAGTCATATAAGGGCAGAGGCAGGTGAAGATGAGGTCCAGTGTGTGTCCATCTTTGTGAGTGGCTCCTTAGGTCCACTGGGAGAAGTCAAAGGAGGAGCAGAGTGAAAGGAGTTTGTTGGAAGCAGAGTGGGGGGTGTAGATTGGGATGTTGAAATCTCCCATGATGATAGTGGGGATGTCGATGGAAAGAAAGTGGAGAAGCCAGGAAGCAAAGTGGTCAAGAAAGGCAGTGGCAGGGCCTGGCGGTCAGTAGACAACAGCCACTTGGAGGTCAGAGGGGGTGTAGATGTGGACAGAGTGCACCTCAAAGGAGGAGAGTGTGAGGGAAGGCAGAGGTGGAGCGGGGACAAAGGAGCAAGTGTCAGACAGGAGGAGGCCGACACCTCCACCATGCTTGTTACCAGGCCGATGAGTGTGGGTAAGTTGGAGGCCGCTAAAAGAGAGTGCGGCAGGCGAGACAGTGTCAGAGGGGGTCAGCCAGGTTTCAGTCAGACCAAGGAAGAGTAAGTTACGTGAGATGAACAAGTCATGTATGTATGAGAGTTTATTACATACAGACCATGCATTCCAGAGAGCTCCAAGGAGAGGGACATTAAAACACGTCGAGCAGTAATGCGCCTAGTTTTGCCGAACCACATTCATATATGTGTCTAATATTACGAGTGTGGTGCGACACGCCTCCATAACATCCCGAAACACACCCTCATGTTAGGCGCATTAGAAAGTGTCAAGTTTTACGAACAATGCGCCTAACACAATCATTAAGCCCATTAGACATCGTAGACTGTTCACTTAGGCGCATTTTACGCCATAAAGGGGTGAAAAACCCAATCATACATACTTCCATAGTGTTCCAGCAGGACAACGATCTGAAGCATTCAATAATAAAGAGTTGCTGTGTGTGTTATGTGTATGGATTGTTTAGGTATATCCCCCACCTTCACAGATCATTTATGTATATTCCCTGTCTAGAAGCTGGCTCATTCAAGCATCAGTAGCTTTGGTCATAAACCACTCTAAATATTATATCTTTTCATGGGACAACACTGAAGATATGACAATTTGATACAATGCAAAGTACAGTAGTCAGTGTACAGCTCGTATAACAGTTTAACCCCTTAAGGACCCAGCCAGTTTTGGCCTTCCTGACAAAGCCCTATTTTTTAAATCTGGCATATGTCACTTTATGTGAGAATAACTTTTTGACACTTTTACCTATCCATGTGATTCAGAGAATTTTTTCTCGTGACACATTGTGCTTTAAGTTAGTAAGAAATTTTGATCCATACAATTCGTCTGTTTTTGAAAAAAATCTAAATTTCATGAAAATTTGGAAAAATTTGTCATTTTGAAAGTTCCAAAATTTCTGCGTGCAAGATGGATAATTATTCACCACAAAATAGTTTATAATTAGCATCTATCATATGTCCACTATAGGTTGGCATAATTTTGTTAATGATTTTTTTTTTATGACATTAGAGGGCTTAGAAACTTAGTAGTAATTTCTCACATTTTCAAGAAAATTTGCAATAGACATTTTTTAGGGACCAGTCCAGTTCTGACGTGGCTTTGATGGGCCTACATCTTAGATACCCCCATAAATCACTCCATCTAAGAAACTAGACCCTTTAAATTATTTACAACAGTGTTTAGGAAGTTTGTTAATCCTTTAGGTATTTCACAGAAATTAAAGCAAAGTGGAGGTGAAATTTCAAAATTTCCCTATTTTTGCAGATTTTCAATATTTATCCATTATTCACTGGAATACGGTAAATGTGACTAGGTAAATACAACGCAATATCAATTCCCCAGGTCTGCCATTTTTAGAGATATCCCATATGTGACCCTAGTGCATTATTTGGCTCAACCACAAGCCTCAGAATAGGAGGAGCACCTACTGGACTCTGGGGTCTCATTTTGTGTCTACATGTATGTGAAGGCAACGTACAAGTTGCAGGGGCGCCCTTAGAGGTTGTGGCTGGTAATAGCACAATGTGTGCAGGTGTGGTATTTCTGGGGATTGATAGCAATCCTGAAGTTGTCGTCAAACAGTTCCCTCGGACTAAAATTTTGGTTGCCAGTAGAAAAATAAGGTGCCTCTGCTGGTGTGGAAAAGGTTTTGGGAGTTCCCCGGGTTTGAACACGGCCGATGCATTGCCTGGGAGGGGGAAGAAAACCCTTGGATATGAGGCTCTTTACCATGTATGTGGGACTGGGAGGGAAATGTACTGTTATTGAACATGGGGAAAAACCACTCGTAAAGAGTCCTAATCAGTGTGGGAAGGGACAGGGCAATGTGTCAGTGCTTCATTGTTATATAATGCTGATTATGAGATGGAAATGATAAAAAAAATTTTGGGCAATAAAAAACGTTGCCAAGGCAGATTTTGTTTACAGCCCTGAGGGGCATTACAGAGAAGGGGAAATCGTGATAGAAATCCAGATTGTGCACTCAGGGATGAAAGAAGGGGTCATGCGGGATTGTAGTGCAGCTGAGTGCATGTGCAAAAAAGGATTGCTGTATTTCAGCACTTTTTACTGCAGTGCTCACAAGGACTGTAGCGATTTTAGGAAAAAAGGGTAGCTGCTACAGCCCAAAAAGAGGTTGCTCAGGTGCTTTGAGGGGCAGGTCGTAGTTGGGAAACCCCTCAGATGGAAGGGAAATCTCCAGTAACAGAGCGATAAACAGAAAGGGGTTTCCCCTAATGCAGAGGTTCTCAGCGTCCCAGGTTTTATAACTAGCATGTAACTGGAGTTTTCCCCTACGTTTGTTACAGGAGATGTGAAAAAAAAACTCCACACGTTGCCGCAAGGACCCTGCTAAAAAGACCCAATGAGGGGTGTACAAGGGGAATGTTCACCAGAATTTAAAGAAGGGGCCTGTTCTATTCTGAACAGCGGTTTAGGGGGCGCTTTTTCTGCCATCTGAATGGGTAAAACCTGACATAAAAAGATGAGGTTGGGCTGTTCTGAGCAGGTTTTTCTGTATACTCTTTTCAGAGGAAAGTAAACTTTCTGAGAAGGTGAAAAAACTACTAGATGCTTTTTGCTAGCAGTGATACCCAATATTCTCCATGGTGTGGGGAAAGTAGCTGCTAGACCTTGCATGGGAAAAATGGGTGCCTCAACCCTAGTTTGGAGTACAAAGGGGGAATGAAGGAGTTTTCAGCAATATCGAAACGTCTTGGGAATAAGGGACAAAGATTTCCCCAGCGGGGGTCTTTGAACTCCAATGTGAAATTTAGCAGCAGGGGCAGATGGAACATACTTGTTTCAGAGATGGGATGGGTTGTGCCTCTGGGATGAGTGGCAGTAGACTGCGTTGCCCCATACAGTAAAGGAGAATCTGACTCTCAAGTAGTGTTGCAGACCCAGAGCTAGGGGCATACAAAAATTGTAGGAAGGTCCCCAAGGAAAATATTGTTTTTTCCCCCCCTGCAGTGAAAGTCACAGAATGGTGTGAAGGCTCCCCTGTGAATGTTTTGACCCCCGGGGGAAAAGGTTTGCAATAGAAAAACCTGCGGCTTTATAAAGGGGGGGGATATGTCACAGGGCGACCATAGGCAGTGCAGGGGGGGGGGGGGGGGGGGGGGCGGGTGGGGGTTTAACGGTGGCGTACGTGCCACCGAGAGCCTGGGGCTCGGGTTTGGGGGAAACTAGGGATTGTCGCACAGCATTAGGGTGCTGACCCTTAACATAGCATGGCAATGTCCACCATTTAAAGGGCTGGCCTTCCCGGAACAACTGCAGATGGTGGGTGGTTGTTCCCATGTTCCAGGTCTTCTGGTTCCCCAGCCCAGGAAATTGGGGTGCATCTGGCACCTATTAAAGGCCTCTACTACAGGATTGGGGGTGTGGTCTGCTACCTGGCACTGGAGCACTAGTGGAGCTAATAAGAGCTCTGGCCCCGGAGGCTTGAGAGAAAGCTGTAAGGACTCTGATTTTGGAAGGGTACTGTGCAGTAGGCACAGACCCATGGTAGTTGAGGGCATACTGTAATATTGTCTAGTTTAGTGGCCAGACGGCTGAGGGTTAATTTTGTATTGCTTTCCTTTGTTTTGCTGTACCTTTATTCTTTTCCCCGAATAAAGCTGGCGGGGCCAGTCTTAAAGAAGCCTGGTGTCGGTGTGCCAATACCTTCTACAAAAGACGGCGATCCTGTGAGCTAAGTACCCCCAGGACGGCCCAGGAGGGCGTCTAGACGAGAGCGAGTCATCACAGAGGGCACACCAAATGTACACTGTTATACAAACTGATATACACCATTAGGGTGCTTTCACACAGCGCAGTTTTGGTGCAGTTTCTTTCACTTATCTAAACTGTTTGGAAAGTGAGTAATCAATTAGTGTGTCTGTAATCCACAAGACACAGTCTTTGATTACTTATTTGAAACACCTTTCTGAACAATTTAGACAACTGAAATAAGCTTGCTGATAATAAAGGCAGTTTATTTGGAGCGCAGTCAAAACTGCACCAAAACTGCGCTGTGTGAAAGCACCCTTAGGATACATTTACACAGCGTTCTTTTAGATGCTTATTTGGATCTGGGTTTCGGACCAAAAACATACCCAAACACGCACCTAACAATGTGCAGTGCGATTTATATTGTTTTTAATGTAAAACACGCATCGGTGTTCAGACGAGTGATCGCCAATGCGTGTTTTACATGCGTCTTTCTGATGAGTCTTTTGGATCCGTTCAATTCTTGATCGTTTGACACAGCAGACACTCTATTTAAAACTATATTGTGCATTTCTGCTGCAGCAAAAACGCATCCAAACCCACAGCACACTTTGGGTGCATGTTAAATGCATTTTACGCAGCGCTTTTGAATATGATCTTCAGAGCATACCCTTAAGGTTGAGTTCATGGACTGCTGATACACCAATAAATTCATTGTTCCCTAAATTGTCAAAAGACATCCAGGCCTGGAGGCGACGAATCAACCCCAAACAATGTTGCTTCCACTGTCATGCTTCACAGTTGGCATGAGATTTTGGTGTTTGTGTGCACTGTTAAATTTTGTGCATTGGGGGCTAATATGTTTTCTATTTTTTACCTGATTTAAAAAGTTTTTTTAAGAGAATTCCTGTGGGACATCCAGGTGGTCTCAGGCAAACTTGAAATGGGTTAAAATGTTTTTTCTTGAGAATTACATTTACCACAAGCTGCATTTTATTGGTAATCAATGTATAAATACAGGCAATTTCAAAGAGCGTATCTATTTTTTTTTTGCAACTGTTAAATAGCAAAAGCAAATTCTACTATTTTGTTTTCAAAATATACATTAAACTAAAAAAAAAAAGAGCTCTGTTGCTATATAGAAAGCATAACTTAGATATTTGCCTCCAAAATCCATCTCTCATACTTATAAGGACATTTGAGTGGACTTAAAGGGGTTTTCTCGCTACAAAGATCATATCTGTACTGATGGGGGACATAAAAATAACACTTTGAAATGGTTTGGGCTTACGTAAATCATTTAGAAAAGCACATGAGCTAATCGTGGTGTTAGAGCTAAACGTACCCGGGGGGTGGGCCACACCACCTTGTTTGATTGACGACTGATATTTATTTGCCCCCGGTTGGGAAAATCCCCCGTGTTTTTTGGCTCCTGCATGTGGAGGCTTATTCTCCTCTGGGGGTGTAAAATTAATGTAAACTAGTTGCCTCGCTTTCGTAGGCTGTGTCCAGTAAAAAGGCTGCCTACTGTCTCTATGCTCCTCTTACATGGTAGCTCTAGTGAAGGTTTTGGGGCAATTCTGAGTCTCTAACTGCTAATTTACCCTCCCCCCTATACCACCTTTTCATCTGTTCTCCCTCTAGCTTTCCCCGAAACGAGGGGGGAGCACATTTGTTTCTCATTTCGCTGTTTATAACGTTTTTCCCAATGCAGGTTTTGGGGTTTCAAGGAGCTTGTGGGGGGAGGTCGCTCTTCAGACATGAGAATTGACCAGGAGGTCTACAGAGCTGTGACATCTTCTCCCTTCCACTGCTCACACAGAATGATGATGTCACCAGTCTTCAGTGAGGGAAGACACACCTACTGGGAGGTGCCCCATTTTTTAAATCTGACATGACACTCTATGTGAGAATCACTTTTTGATACTTTTATCTAGCCATGTGATTGAGAATGTTTTCTCAGGACACATTGTGCTTTAAGTTAGTAAGAAACAATCCTTGTGTATTTATGAAAAAAATCAAATTGGCGTGAAATTTTGCCATTTTCAAAGTGTAAAAATTTATGGGGACATGTATGAAAACTGTCTAGGCGTAAGACTTTCTTTGTTGCCCATAGCAACCAATGAGAGCTTCCATTTAATTTCATATACTGCTCTGAAAAAATGAAAAGGGAACTCTGAGCAGCTCTGGGCAACAAAGAAAACCTTACACTTAGACAGTTTTTATACATGAGACCCTTAGTTATTCCACACAAAATAGTTTATAACTAGCATCTCTCATGTCTACTGTAGGTTGGCATCATTTTGTAAAAGTATTTTTATTTTTTGTGGGGGCTCTAATGAGGTTTTAGATATTTAGAAGTAATTTTTTTCAAGAAAATTTACAACATAGATTTTTTTTAGGGATAAGTCCAGTTGTGAAGTAACTTTGAAGGGCCTGTATATTAGATAAATGACTTCATAAGAAACTACACCCATTAAAGTTTGGAAAACAGCATTTAGGAAATTATTAACCCATTAGGTGTTTCACAGAAAGCAAAGTAGAGATGACATTTAAAAATTAAGCTTTTTTTTTGTAGATTTGCAATTTTATCCATTATTCACTGCAACACAGTAGATATGAACAGGGAAATGCCACTCAATATCGATTCCTCCAAGTTTTTAGGGATATTCAATCTGTAGCCCTAGTGCGCTATTTGACTCAACCACATGCCTCAGATTAGGAGGAGCACCTACTGGACTTTTGGGTCTCATTTTCAATATGATTTTCTTTAGGCGCCATTACAGATTTGTGGACACCCTAAGGTGTTAAAACTTATTGAACACCCATAAAAAGACCTTATATTAGAAATTACAGCCCTATGGAATATTTCCAAGGGTATAGTGAGTATATCGACCCCACAATTTTTTTAGCATTCGGCTGTGAAAATGAAAAATTTATTTTTTTCCAACAATCTGCAATTTTAGCTGAAAATGTATCATTTTTACAAGCAATCCTGGAAAAAAAGCAGCCCAAAATTTGTTACAGAATTTCTTCCAAGTCTGGCAATACCCTATGTGTGGGTGTAAGCTGCTGTTTGGGCGCATGTCAGGGAGTACAAGGGAGGGAGCGCTATTTGGCTATTAGAAGGCAGATTTTGGTGGGTGTCATATTGCATTTGTCCCCAAAGTACCAGAACTGGTGAAACCTTCCAGTAGTCACCCCATTTTAGATTCAACACCCCTCATGAATCTAATCTAGGGGTGTATTGTGCATGTTGGGCGCACAGGTGTTCCATAGTTTTTTTTAGAATTGAAGCATGGAAAGGAGGGGGGAGGACACAGTTCAGCCATTGTTGTTTGGACTTCATTTTAAAGCTTTTCCCGTCACGAAAAAGAAGGATAATTTTACTAACGGGTCAGACAATTAAAATAAAAAAATTTTATATACATTAAAAACTAGAATTTTACATACACTTTTTAAAAAAAAAAACATAAGCACCTTTTTTTCACTACTGACAAAAATCAAATAAACCTTACCCATTTAGGAAAATTAGATTACCAAACTATTTAGATTTGAAAAAGCCCCCCAGAAAATAGAGAGAAAAATTTTTAACCATTTTAGTCTTTTGCAAAAATCAAAAGTTTTTATACATTTCATTAAACTAAAACTTATGCATGCCATTGGAAGACCCATTCCCCCAAGCTTTAACTTCCTGGCTATGTCTTGGATGTTGCTTCAATTGCTACCTAATCTTCTTCCTCATGATGCCATCTAGTTATAAGTGTCCCATCCCTCCTGCAGCAAAACAAACCCACAAATATGCTGCCACCCCCTGTTTCACAGGGGGATGGTGTTTTTGGTTTCCCAAGCTTCTCCCTTTTCCCAACTATCGATGGTCATTATGGCAAACTTTTTTAATTTTTTTTCGTCGACCACAGGACATGTACCCAAAAAAATGAAATTTCTTTTTTCCTGTGTGCAATTGAAACTTTAAACGGGCTTTTATATGTTTTTTTGGAGTAATGGCTTTTTTCCTGGCAAAATTGGCCTTTCACCCCATTTATACAGTAATCGTTCACTGTGAAGTGACACAATCTTCCCATTTCCACCAGCATCTCCAATAGCCTTTTGCTTTTGTTTTTGGGGTTATAGCACATGAAACCCAAAGCACTTCATCTCTGAGACACAAAAACCCGTCTCCTTTCCGACATAGATGGCGGACATTCCATCTTGCTTGTACTGCAAGAACAAACACCTTCGGTACGGAAATTGCCCCCAAGGATGATCCAACTTGGCAAGCCCAATTTTTTCCTGAATTTTGGGCTATTCTTTAGAGTTTCCCAGATTTTTCACACAGAAACATGTTTTTGTTGACTTAAAATACATCCAAGGTTGTCTTAATTAACTTGCCATTAATCAAAGTTTCCCAAAAAGACCTCAGCGATGGACGTCCCAAATTTTTTAAAAAGTAATCCTAGTGTATTAAATTTTGACTTTGCAGAAATAATAAAAATGCCTTAAAAAAAATTCTCTCTCTCGTTTTTTTTTTCATTTGGGAAAATTTTTAAACCCTTACCACACGGGGTACTCCTGATGCCTTTAAAGGGGGTTTGTACCGGGATCGCAGAAACGACCCCACTACATATCCCAGGTATCACTACTAATTGCAGCAACTTTTGTGGGTTAAGGCGGGTTCAGGGGCCGCCGCCCCCCTGCGCTTTTTTAACCCCTTAAATCAATGAGAAACAGTCTGTGCACTATTCCTCACTGTGATCGGGGCTACTGTGGTGAAATTGTGGGCTCCCGATCACTTAACATGGCACAAAGCCTTGTGCAGGTTTTCCATCCCTCCATTTTTCAATTTCCCCATTGCGCCCCAGGGAAAAAATGCAGAAACGCACTTTTTTACATCCTAATGCATTGCACCCTAATACATTAGGCTGTAGAAATGATCAAGTCCCCTAGTGGTCCCTTTAAGTCCCTTTAAAAAATGTTTTAAAAGTGAAACAAAAAAAAAAAATAAAATTCAAATCACCCCCTTTTACCATTTACAAATAAAAAAAAATAAAAAAAGTTCACATATTTGGGATTCCGTGTCCGAAAATGTACAATCTATAAAAATATAACATCATTTATCCCCTACATTGAACACCGAAGAAGAAAATAAATTCCACACAACAAAAGTTTTTTTGGGCATTTACGTTATAAAAATTTGAATAAATTAATCCAAAAAGCCAGCATTCTATGCTGCTACCAAAAAAAAATACACTTTAGCCTGCAAAAAATCCCCCTTTCAAAATCCATAGGTGTTATTCCAAAAAAGTTATTGGTCGCAGAAAATGGTGCCACAGCGCAAATTTCAAAATGAGAAAATGTTTGACATTTTTTTACGATACCAAAACATAAAGGAAACCGTGGTATTGGTGGATGTGTATCAACCTGTACAACACAGATAACACATCAGTTTTACTGAAGAATGAACACTGTAAAAACGAAACTACCACAAACATGGCACACTGATAGAAAACAAAGGGTAGTAATTAACGGTACATACTCAGACTGGATCGCTGTTACTAGTGGGGTACCACAAGGGTCAGTATTGGGCCCTATCCTCTTTAACATTTTCATTAATGATCTTACACAGGGATTACACAGTAGAATATCGATCTTTGCAGAAGATACTAAAGTAATCAACACAATAGAGAATAATGTGTTATTACAAAGGGATCTGGATAAGTTGGAGGCCTGGGCAGGGAAATGGCAGATGAGGTTTAATACAGATAAATGCAAGGTTATGCACATGGGGAGGAAAAATCCATTACATGATTACATGTTAAATGGAAAAACACTGGGTAAAAGTGACATGGAGAAGGACTTGGGAATCCTAGTGGACAGTAAACTGATGCACATGATGAGAACATTATTCTCCCATTATACAAGTCACTGGTTAGACCACACATGGAATATTGTGTACAGTTTTGGGCCCCAGTGCACAGGAAAGACATTGTAGAGCTTGAACAGGTACAAAGGCGGGCAACAAAAATAATAAAAGGACTGGGTGGACTACAGTACCCAGAAAGATTAGCAAGATTAGGGTTATTTAGTTTAGAGAAAAGACGGCTTCGGGGGGACATAATAAATATGTTTAAATACATCAAAAGTCAATATAGGGGTTTGAAGAGTTAGGATGATGTTCCAGAAGATGATGACATGGTAAATGTACCATAGATTGTTGTACATGGAAATAGAGTCATAAGAAATTTTTGGTGGAATTCAAAGTTTGACTGGTTATGCTGATGTTTGTGATGGCTACAGTATATTAATAAATGTTATTTTTTGTTCAACAATAAATGTGAATTCTTGTTCATGGAAAAATAAGACTGAATCCAGTAGCAGGCAACACTGGTCCCTATGCTACTTGGGAAAGATAAACATGTGCAGCTAATTGCTGAGCAGTAGCTCACACACCCCACCACTAGGGGAACAATTAGATGATAAAAAACTGCACATTAACTTGATACCTGTTCATACCAGCATGCAGATGAGCCACAGTATAATACATGGGGAGATTGCACAAATGCAAAAATACCAATAAAGCAACCACTCACATACCCTAAATACATGATGGGGGTGGTTGCTGGTACTACAATTGCATATAAATAAGAAGATAGAGAAGGGTGCCATAAATACAGACACATGTGGTGCACCATGCTGGCTTACAACCTATAAGTGACGCCCATACTATTCGATTAGGCGGGCTGCCCAGCACTTTCTAGGTGTCCAACACAAAATACAGATACCCTCCGCTCCCCGGTATTTTTTGAGCAAATAGAAAATGACATACTGGAAAAATATTAAATATAAGGTATTAGTTGATACAGTGGCCACTATATTTCACAAACTCTAGATATATAATCAGGTACACTCCAAAATTAGGCACATTATCGGGCACCCACGACACTTTGTAATGCACCTGAGATCAGGTGTGTCACATCACAACCGTATGTTTCTACACATTTATGACGGGAGGATGGCAAAACTGGGCGCATTACTGCTGGAACAGCAGAACAAGTTAAAAGTGTTTTACCTGAGCCCGATTTGTCATTTTGAATCTAGAAAGCGCTAAATCTATGACCCGCAGTAGAACTGGTTCATAAATTCAGGCTCATTCTGTGCTACTAATGCGTGCAAATAAATTGTCGTCTGGGCGGCAAAATACATACATATCACCCATGGTGACCACTACTTTAACTTCATAACAACATCTTTCAAATGTTTGTTGTTTAAAGTCTAACAACATAAGCATTTTTGAGGAATATAAATTAAAATTATTTCATACCCTAAGTGACCCATTGACAATTGGTCCTGCATTACTAGGATATTGTTTTTAATTTAACTGAAATAAAGAAATGTAAAACTCTCATTTAAAAAGGTCTTCAACAAAATGAAATACATATCAGAAAGACAATAGGTAACTGGCTCTTAATGGGTTTTCTTTTTAAGATCACTTTTTGCCATAGAAGGGCAGAGTTACAATGCATTTGCTAAACCTGTTTACTTTATATAACATTCTCCACCCCCTGCATCTCTGCAACCCCCTACGCTATAGAAGATTTTTTTTTTCCTTGTGGAATGCATCTTAAAGTTTGGCAAGTTCTTTCTGAAGTTGACACAGGCAGATAAATGACTCAAAGAACACATGCTCTGAGCCTGCCATGTATCAGCGGAGACAAAATAAACAAGCAGCAGCAGAGCACCGAGTAAATGGGAAGCAGGTTTACATAGAGTAGCTTTTATGAGAAGTCTGAGAATGCATAGGTGAGACTCCAAGGAGAAACTATCAACTCAGATTCTGTCCCCTGATTTATTGAATAAATAATCCTGGTGATAGTATCTATAAGCTTAGCAGAAAATCTTGTAAATGTTCAGAAAATCTAGGTTATAATGTTACTGATTAACTATTTGTGGCAAAATTAAAAAAATAAGAAAAAAATATATATATTTTTATTATGTACGCTGTAACTACATACCTTACTAGAGGCCATAACTACCTAACTACCTACAGTGTACATAACTAGGGGACCTAACTACCTACAGCCTACCTAACTGGGGCCATGACTACCTACAGGCTACTTAACTAGGGGCCCTTACTACCTACAGCCTACCTAACAAGGAGCCCTTACTACCCAGAGCCTACCTAACTGAGGCCCTAACTACCCACAGCCTACCTAACTACCTACAGCGTAACCAACTAGGGGACCTAACCACCTACAGCCTACCTAACTAGGGGCCCTAACTACCTACAGCATACCTAACTGGGGTTAACCACCTACCTATAGTCTACCTAACTGGGGCCCTCTATCACCTACCTATCTGAGAACCACATAACAACATGCGGCCCACCTATCACCTACCTACTTGGGGCCCACTTACCTAACTGGGGCCCACCTACAACCTACTTAACTGGGGCCTACTTATCTACCTAATTTGAGCCTACCCACCTACCTGCCTGGGGCCAGCTGACTTACATACCTAGGGCCCACCCAATTAGCCAACAGGGGTCTACCTACCTAATTGGACCTACCTAGCTACCTGCGGCCGTGCCCATTTACCAACCAATCTAGGACCTTGCCTACCTACCTGGTAATATGAAGGGGCACAGGCCATAGCCGTAGCACAATCTCTAGGTGGTTAATCCTTAATTCACTCCCAACCCCCTAGTAGACTGTGCCTCTAAACCATAGCCAGTACCCGTTCTCCCAACCCAGGGAAGATATTTGTGTATAAATTCTGCAGGGACAATTGGTGGCCGGGAGAAGTTGTCACGGAGAACAACTCAAAGAAGAGAACAACTCATGAGAGAAGAGAACAACTCATCAGATAAGATGTTTCCTGTGAGTCCCTGCAGGAGGGGTTAATTTTCTTCTATATGGGATCTGTGCTGTAGTCATTGTCATGTGATGGGGATCTGAGCTGTTGTCAGACCACTATGTGGTCTGCACATGGTGGTATTGTAGATTATAATTAGAGATGGGAGATTTTCTCAAAAATTCGATTTGGTCACTTCACCGAATTTCCGGACAAAATTCATTTCGGTCCGAATTACTTCGGGACAAATCACGTTAAAAAACAGCTATTTCCAGGCTGCACAGAGCCTGCAGGGTAGTGTAGAACATTGTGCCATGCTTAAATATGCAGAGGGAGCTTGGTTTGGTCTTCATACAATGTTGTGTTTTAGTATGACACGCACATGACTGCCGACGCTCTTAGAATCGCTTCCCTGGGCATTTAAGAGGACAAAACTGACCAAAAAACTGAAGCGGGAATGTAGCTTGATAAAATCATGCCAGCGAAAGCTGGAAAAAAACAAGCTGAGAACTCAGGTGGCAACATTAGTGACAGAGTGTGGAGGTGACGGCGGCAGCCACAGTAGCATGAGGTCAGAGAGAGGCACAATGACATTCTGGAGATGGCAAAAACAGGAGTAGGCCACAGAGTGGCACAATGACACATTGTGGAGGTTACGGCAGCAGCCACAGCAGCAGCATGAGGTCAGGCAGTGGAACAGTGACATTCTGGAGGTGGCAAAAACAGGAGTAGGCCACAGAGTGGAACAATGACACAGTGTGGAGGTCACGGCAGCAGCAGCATGAGGTCAGGCAGTGGCACAATGACATTCTGGAGGTGGCAAAAACTGGAGTAGGCCACAGAGTGGCACAATGACACAGTGTGGAGGTCACGGCAACAGCAGCATGAGGTCAGGCAGTGGCACAATGACATTCTGGAGGTGGCAAAAACAGGAGTAGGCCACAGAGTGGCACAATGACAGAGTGGAGGTCACGGTAGCAGCAGCATGAGGTCAGGCAGTGGCACAATGACATTCTGGAGGTGGCAAAAACTGGAGTAGGCCAAAGAGTGGCACAATGACAGAGAGTGGAGGTGACGGCGGCAGGAGCAACAGCATGAGGTCAGAGAGTGGCACAATGACACAGTGTGGATGTCACGGCACCAGCAACAGCAGCAGCAGCATGAGGTCATAAAGTGGCACAATGACAGAGTGTGGAGGTGGGTGGCAATACCAGTCCCTGGTAAAGATGGTTGGTGGCAGATGGAGAAACTGTCAGCAGATGTGTGGCATCAGGTAGGTTGCGGCATCAGAATAGTGGCTGAGGCAGGTAATTTGAACCCAGACTCATTTCTCACAGTTTGGGTGAGGCATCATGGCTGATGTAGTCTGACGCCTAAGGCATTGGTGTGTGGAAATCCTGGCCGATCCACATCTGATTCATCTTGACAAAGGTCAGTCGTTCCACATTTCCCGTGGACAAGCGGGTTCTCCTTGGGGTAACGATGGCCCCCGCCGCACTGAACTGGGTGTCTGAAGCCACACTACTGGCCGGGCAGGACAGCTTCTCCACTGCAAACTCGGCAAGCTGCGGCCACACATCCAGTTTGGCTGCCTAGTAGTCCAGCGGATCTTCTAACTGGGATGGCAGAGTGCTGTCCAAGTAGGCCACCATCTGTTGGTTCAGGGACTGCTCCAGGTCCTGCTGCTGCTGGCGACTATCCTCCTCACTAGGCGGGTGAAGGAAGCTGCTCATCAGTGACTCCAGACTTAGGTTACTGCTGATGGAGCTGGTACTGCTCCTACCCCCCCACCTTCCCCCAGCAGCCACAGCAGTAGTACGTGAGCGCTGAGGAACCCCCCGGTCAGACCTGTCAGAGGAGGGACGATGCCGCACAAAGGCAGCGGCCAACTAACTACGGAAGATTTCCCTCTAGTATTTGAGTTTGTCCTCCCTCTCAATAGCTGGGAAAAAGGCTCCCATTTTGGACCGGTAGCGAGGGTCCAATAGAGTGGAGAGCCAGAAGTCATCCCTCTGCCGGATGCTGACTATTCGGCTGTCACTAGCCAGGCAAATCAGCATGCTGCGGGCCATCTGCACAAGTGACTCCGAGGGGCTCCCTGCCTCCATCTCCACTGTATACTGCCACGGTGCTTGTGGGTCATCTGCCTCGTCTTCCTCATCTCCATCTACCTCCTCCAGCTGCTCCTGCTCCTCCTCTCTTGTCACCTGGGTAGAAAATCCACTCATTTCACCAGACAATGCTTCTGCTCCAATGTCCTCCTCCTCCTCCATTTCAGTCCCCAGCGGACTCATGTGGCCGCGAGATGTAGTCGCCACATCTCCAGTCCCCTGCCCAGACAGATTTTTCAGCATCTGTTCCAGGACATGAAGCAGTGGAATGACGTTATTCATCCCGTAGTCCTGGCGACTGACAAATAACGTGGCCTCCTCGAATGGCCTCAACAAACAGCAGGTGTCACGCATGAGCTGCCACTGGCTGACATCAAAGTTACACAGGGGAGTACTCCTGTCCGCCTGGATCATCAAAAAATCGTTAATGGCCTTTCTCTGTTCATACAGTCGGTCCAACATGTGCAGGCTGGAATTCCAACGGGTGGAAACATCGCATATCAGAGTGTGTTGGGGGAGGCCGTTCTGCCGCTGCAACTCGAGGAGGGTGTTCCTGGCTTTGTAGGAATGGATGAAGTGCATGCACAGTTTCCTGGCCATTTTCAGAATCTTCTGAAGATCGGTGGAAGACTTCAGGAACCTTTTCACAACCAGATTGAACACGTGCGCCATGCAGGGCGCATGGACAATCCCTCCTCGGTGCAGCGCGGACACCATGTTCCTCCCATTGTCCGTCACCATGGTTCCGATTTGCAGTTGGCGCGGAGAAAGCCACACATCGATTTCTTGCTGCATGACACGGAGCAGTTCCTCCCCTGTGTGACTTCGTTCGCCGAGGCAAGCCAGGTGTAGAACTGCGTGACACCGCTGTGCCCTACACATGTGTTATGATGGAGCAGTACTTGTGGAGGCTGAGATGGTGGTGGTGGTGGTGGAGGAGGAGGAGGAGGTGGACATTGGCGCAGGATTGACAACGTGGAGGAGAAAGCGGCGTCTCCTGTCCAAGTTGTTGGTGTGCCTGGGCAGGAAGCACATTCATCCAATGGGCCATAAAGGACATGTACTGGCCCTGACCGTAGTTACAGCTCCAGACGTCTGCGCTGCCGTGCACCTTGGAACAAATCGATAAGCTCAAGGACTGGCCCACATTCTGTTCTACATATTTATGAAGTGCTGGTACTGCCTTTTTGGAAAAGAAATTACGGCTTGGAACTCTCCATCTCGGCTCGGCACAAGCCATTAGTTCTCTGAATGGTGCAGAGTCCACCATTTGGAAAGGGAGGGACTTCAGTACCAACAACTTGGACAAGAGCACAGTCAGCTGCTGCACCTTAGGGTGGTTGGACGCATACTGTTGTCTCTTTGCAATCGCCTCGCTGAACGAATGCTGGCGCCATGATTAGCAAGGAGCAGGAGCATCTGGACCGGGAGATGATGTCAAAGAGAAACAGCTCCCTTCTGCAGAGGTGGTGGAGCCTTGACTGGCTGCAATGGCATGCGTGCCACTGGCTGCTGCTGCTGCTGTTGCTGCGGCGGCAGGATGGACCATCACATCTGAGCCACGTTTCTCCCAGGCCACCGGATGGTGACGCTGCATGTGTTGACGCAGGGCCGTGGTGCCAACGTTAGCTCCCTGGCCACGCTTCACTTTCTGCCCACAGATTCTACATATACCCATATTCGGCTCCTTTCGGTGTCTTAGCAAAGAACTGCCACACCGCCGAGTATCGGATTTTACCGCCAACGCTCTGCACTGAGTGACTACTGCCGCCGCTGCCTCACTGAGACCCTGTTTTGCTACTTTCTTGGACCTGCAAAGCGGGTTTTTCACCTCGTGGCCGCTTGGCTCCCGACCTCACACTGCTGCTACCCTGCTGACTCACGGCCACACAACCCACTTGCTGGCTGCGCCGCTGCCTGACGCGCAAGCTGACGCCCTCTTCTCCTGACGATGATGAAGCCCTTGCTTCACCCGGCTCCCAAGTGCGGTCGGCTACATCATCATCAATTTGTGTTTCATCGTCACTGCTGTCCTCATCACCGGTCTTGGTATGCAGAGGCTGACCCCTCACAACATGACCTCCTATGCCACTCTCCACATCTATACTTTGCCGCCTACTGCAAGAAGCAGGGGATATTGGCCCCATTTCTTCGCTGCCAAGTAGCTGCTGACTGCCCTCCTCAAATTGTTCATCCTCGCTATATAGTGGCACTGAGCCAAGACCACATAATAGATCTCTGGCTGAGGGAACCGGAAGGGAGGGCCGCTGACCCGCTCCCGGGCCATGCCAACTAAGGGTCTGACAATCCCACCGACTCTTGGCTGGGGTTGTCAGCTGTCATCTGGGAGGAAGTGGATGACCTAGTCAACCAATCAAGAACCCTTGGTTGCTAGTCAGCACACGGCCGCTAGATGACAGCGGCAGTTGTGGCCTCACCAAGTGATCCCTGATGCGATTTCCCCTTGCTGTGCTGCGACCTGGGCCTGCTCCAGGAATGTTTGTGCCACTGCCACTCGCAGGTGAAGAGCCTGCCACCTCTCTGTCTGACATACTGTTTGTTCTAAAATGTACAGACACTGTTTGATGAAGATATCTGTATATGATAAATACACACCCTGTGTTTGACTCCAAATGAACCCACTAAGAAGCTTGGGTAACCCTTGGATATAAATTGCGCTCCACAAATGGGCAGGAAAAATTGACTTGTATGTGCCGTTTAAAAAACTCTGTGTATTTTACTGAATATAAAAGCACAAACAGGCTTAATTAACCTTCGGATATGAATTATGCTACAGAATTTCTTCTGTGGCGGTGAAAAACAAAGTTTCTTTTACTGAGTACAACTGCAGAAAAATACTTAGTTAACCCTTGGATGTAAATTGCGCAAAAGAATTGAGCAACCAAAAACTACCAGCTTTGTAGCGTGTTAAAATGACGTGTATTTTACGGTACAAAGCAAGCGAAAAACTTGTAATTAACCTTCAGTTATGAATTATGCTACAGGAAAAATTTCTTTTTTGCCGGTGAAAAAGACAGTTTCTTTTACTCACCACAGCAGCAGAACAATGCTTAATTAATCCCTGGATGTAAATTGTGCAAAAGAATTGAGCAGCCAACAACTACCAGCTTTGTAGCGTGTTACAATGGCGTGTATTTTACGGTACACAACAAGAGGAAAACTTGTAATTAACCTTCAGTTATGAATTATGCTACAGGAAAAATGTCTTTTTTGGCATTGAAAAAGATGGTTTCTTTTAGTTACCAGAACAGCATAACAACGCTTAATTAACCCCTGGATGTAAATTGTGCAAAAGAAATGAGCAGCCAAAAATGAAGTGGTATTTGTATTATAAAAACGCTGTTTCTTTAAATGAATACAACGGGAACAGGCTTAGATAACCCTTGGATATTCAATGTGCTGTGAGCAGATAGCATTAAAATGTATATGCAGCTGCACTGGACGCACACTGGACTTCAGATCCAATACCCCACAAAATCAGAAATAGAACGTTAATAGAAGCAGTCTCTGAGACAAGCTGAGACACCCCCCAAAAATCGCTGTATAAAAATGAGTTCTTTAGTATCAGCTATCATAAGCAGCCGCAGCAGCACCTTCCCTACTCAGTACAGTGAGAGCGGTATGGGCTCCCAGCGTCGCGCCCGGACTTATATAGTGCGGTGACGTCACAGAATCCCGCCAGTCTCTGATTGGCTTCATCTCTGCACATGTCATGCAGGCTATGCCCTTCTTCCTCCCAGAGTTCTTTGCCCCATGTAACGCAATGTGCTCGCAGCCATTTTATCAATCAAAAGCACACTTCGTTCACGCGAAGTACCCCAAACTTCGACTTCGTTCCGAACCGAAGTTTTCCTGAAATTCTAAACGAATTCCATTTCATTAGAATCAATTCGCCCATCTCTAACTATAATGGTGCTTGTATAGTGGCAGCGGAGACTTGTCCTTGGTTGTATTAGTGAGTGCACACCTGTCGTTGACCTTGTGAATAGGGGGTTTCACTTTTACTTTCTTGATTGTGTTTATTGTGGTATTCATTTTAGAAAGGGGCAAGACGTGTGAACAAGGGAAAACATGGATGCAGATATTGTATGTAGACTGGTGGGGGGGGGTTAAGAGGGATATGGATGAAGCTAGTTAGCCATGTAATAATGGTATGTTAGACTGTCACAAATGTGTGAGACAGACAGACAGACGTGTGAGACAGACCAATATGTGAATCTCTTGGTATTGTGTTTTGTACACTGGTAAAATGGACACATTTATGTCCGAGAGGCAGGCAATATTTTCATGTACAGTAGCTCTAGGGTGGGCCCCCAAGATCGACTTCCCCCCAGTCCAGCAATGTCTATATGTGACAGAGGCAGATACCATAAGCAGCAGTTGCTTTGTAAGAGTGCGAGGGAAAGTGCAGCAGTCTATAAGTGAGAGAGGAGTGTACCATGAGCAGCAGTTGATATGTAAGAGAGGAGTGGTTCACGAGCAGTGTTCTACATGTGAACAAGAAGGGGTCAAAAGCAAGGGTCTTTATGTCAAAGAGGATGGAGGCAGAGCAGCATTCTAAATGTTATAAAAGGGAGGGCAATGAGCAGAGGTCTATATCTGAGAGAGTGGGCAAAGGTGACTAAATGTTCTAAGATGATGAAGACAGCATCATTCCTCTGCATGGAGAGAGACAATTAGTGGGCCCAGTGTAATGAGACTCTTGGAATCTGATCAGAGTATGTGCAAGCACATCAGAGACCGTTATCTACATGGTAAGAAACAGGTACAGAAGGAGCACTAATAGTGAGGGTCACAAAGGGGGCAGTATTTCAGAGTGGAGCACTATTTATGTGCTATCATGGCATGGGCCACTATTTAGGCAATTTTATCATCACCTGTAGCACAATGTGAGGAAGCATCTGTGTATCCTTATATTTTTGGGAGACACTATCTGGCACTATTATTTATATCTGAAGTACAGCAGTTATCGGGCAGCAACAGGAACAGCACTGAGGGTAGCAGCAAGATGGGGAGTTTATAGAGCTGGAGTAGGCAGAAGAATGGTGGTCTGGACTCGGAGAGTGGAGAAATAAAGAGTTAATTAATTAATCTAGTCAAAAAAGACTTTACCTGTGAGTGTTTTACAAAAAGCACAAATTGTCCCTAAAGAGATATAATTGTTTTTATAACATTTAAGGGGTTACCCCATCTCACCAGTTAAATCTGAGGCCAGCGTGTAGCTCTATACAAGCCGGCCTCATAGAATAGACAGATCATCGTGTTTGTGCAGTTGGCCCTATTGTTTTCTTGTGACTTGTGTACAGACACAGCCGGCCATTTCACTATTCTATGAGACCAGCTTGTATTGAGCTATGAACTGGCCTAGTGAGATTGGACAACCCCTTTAAATTCATTTTGTTGATGTAATGGACAATAATGGTGAGACTTAACTATGCAACTTTTGCCCAAAAAGTGTTAAAATAGCTCTGGTGTGCCCCCAAAGTTCTTATCCATCTTACCCTTATTCTGTCACCCCAATGATCCTTGTCATGTTACTCCCAGCTTGAGCAATATGGTTCCTAGTTCATATGAGTGCAAAGGTGTTCAACTGTTCTGTCTGCTTATTTCCTGACTTGGGAATTCCTTAGACTTCATTACTCAGTTTACTCCAAAGTAAGATCTGTTGCAAATAAGGGAATTCATATTTGCCCGGTAGAGCTTGAGTTAATTGTTAGACAACATACAGTAGATTTAATTATGCTATAAAAGTAGCTTTATATATACAATACATAACATATATACATATATTTATACATCTGGCCTTGGAAAATTATTTCCAAGATGCAGCCTGATCTTGGAAAAATATTTTTAAAAAATGTATACCAGATGTAGAGTATTCATGGATTTCAGTCACAGACAGGTGTAATATGAAGTTCATTGGCCCCAGTCAAAAGGCTTTACAGGGGCTACATGTGCATATGTGTATGTATGTGTATACATATACAGTATATATATATATTGTGGGGGTTAGCGGCATGAACAGGTAGGCAGCAGGGCTTCAACAGACTGAGACAGTGACACAAAAGTAAAATTCAAGTCCAGGCGCTGCCTGGGTTTATTCGCAGGAAAAACAAAACACAAGGCCTTAAAGGAGTTGTCTCCCCACAGGGTTTCAAAGAATGCATGAAAGAAATTCTCTGTCACTTCCTGGTTCATACTAATTTGCATAAGCTCCATGCTTGTACAGCTACGTTGTGCTTTCAGATGCTAATTAGATTAGATTAGCTTCTCAAATACTGGAAGGACTTCTTATCTGATCCCAAAACAAAAGCCCTAATTACAGAGCTGTTTACTTGAGATAAATCAAGCTTTTTACTGTCTGGCAGCACAGGACACTGACTGAAATGCTGACCTGTTGATGACTCACTCTCTGTTATTTTCATTGAACAAAAAAGCCCCAGGAGATTTGTTTTTCAGGTCGGTTACTGAGGGAACTGAATAGCCACAGAGGTAATAAATTCACTTGTATCTCTTTAGGGAAAACAGAGGAACATGCAATATTTGGAAAATGTCTTTATTTTGTGTTCCCTACAATTTGAAAGCTATTCTTTGTAGCGAGACAACCCCTTTAAGGGTCAGGCCAAAAACACAAACAAAATGCCTGCTCGGCTGAACTCTACCTATACAGAGCGTTCCTCTCTGTCCTGCACTATTAGACAGTCTCAGCGTGGTTTTCCTCTTAGCAGCAGAGGTCCACAGGAAGACAAACACAAGTCTGCAGGCCCAGGCTTTATAGGCCTAATACCAGCCTCACCTGGGGCGTGGGAGTGGCCACCCACCCTGCTCTTTGACCACTCCAGGAAAAGCCGACCCAGACTAAGCGGACTTGAACCGCTATACTAACACTGTGTCAGTAACATAGTGTTACTGACACCTAAAATGTCGGCCTTCCTTCACCGAGCCCAGGCCTCTCGGTGACACGCTTCGGTCCATAGGCTTCCTAACGCCACATAGGACAGTACCCTAGGGGAAAAATACCTTCCCTCGGCTACACCGCCTGTCACCTTCTCACAATATATATATATAAAAATATATATACTGTGTGTGTATCTATATATCTATCTGTCTATCTATTTCTGCCTCTAACAGACCTGTAACTTCTTCTTTAAGAGGCTCCTCTGTCCTCCGCTCATTACCTGTATAAAAGACACAATCATACTCCAAACTCCACTGTGGTGAAGACCAAAGAGCTGTCAAAGGACACCAGAAACAAGGTCTTTTGTTCTTGGGTGGTTATGCACATGTCGGATCAAATGTTCACCTCTGAGACACAGAACCCATCTCCTTCCTGAGTGGTATGATGGCTGGACATTCCCATCTTTCTTGTACTTGTTTATAATTGTTTGTACAGATGAATGAGGTACATTCAGGTATATGGAAATTGCACCAAAGGATGATCCAGACTTGTGCAAGTCCACAGTTCTCTTCCTGATATCTTGACTGATTTCTTTAGACTTTCTGATGATGTTACACACAAAAGCAATGTGATTCTGGTGTGCTTTAAAATACACTCACAGGTGTGTTTCTAAGTAACTCAGATATTGCCAATGAACCAAAGACATGACATCATCATATGGGCTGTCCCAAATTGTTTAAAGGCATAGTAATCCTAGTGTATGTAAACTTTTGACTTTGCAGAAAGTTATATATATATATATATTTTATATAATATATATATATATATATATATATATATTTATATATATAGATATATATTATTTATATATATAGATAGATATATACAGTGTATAAAAATATATATATAATATATATATATATATATAACATATATATATATATTATATATATATATATATATATATATTATATATATAAAATTATATATTATATTATATACATTTTAGATAGATAGATTGTTCCAGAGCAACCTTAGGTGGTCACAGGTTTCTGCCACTGAGTGGAGTACAGCGGGATACCTGCTGCAGATGTGCCAACGAGGGGTTGGTCTCGGTGGGGGAAGGCCGCCGTTTTGTGTCAGTGGCCATAGGTTACTGACACATGTAGTTAGCATGGCTGCTATGTGGCCAAGTATGGGTTGCCTTTCCCTGAATGGTTGTAGTGTTGGGTGGGAGGCTGTTCTCATATTCTAGGACAGGCTTTTGGCAAGTCCCTTGAGGCCTATAAAAAGCTGATAGCTAGGTAATGGGAGGTGGGGGGTGGTCTGCAAGCTGGCAGTGGAAACCTACAAAATCTTAACTCTCGCACTCTTGACTCAGTCGCTCCTCTCACACACAATAGAAACTGCAAAATCAACAGACAAACCTGGCACACAGCCTCCACTAAACAATTGAGGCGAGATTCCAGAATTGTCGAACGCCGCTGGAAGAAAACCCGCTCCACCGACGACTTTGTCTCATACAAACAATCACTACATACATTTAAATCTGCACTTGCCTCAGCCAAACAGGATTACTTCACCACTCTCATATCCTCCCTGTCTCACAACCCCAGACAACTATTCAACACCTTCAACTCTCTCCTCTGTCCACCAGAGCCTCCTCCTCATCTCTCCTTTCTGCAGATGACTTTGCCATTCACTTCCTACACAAAATCAACCTCATCAGAAAAAACTTCAGCCCCCAGTCCCCAGTGCCCTCCTCTATAGCTGCACAATGCTCTTCCCCCTTAACTTGCTTCTCCACTGTTCCTCATGACCAGTGTCGGACTGGGGAGTCTGGGGCCCACAGGAAAGTTGATCTTGGGGCTCACCCTACTGTACATGAAAATATTGCCGGCCTCTCTGACATAAATGCGCCCATTTTACCACATAATACAGTGTGCAAAAAATAACTGTATTGTGTAGTACAATACCAAGTGAATCATATCTGTCTATCTCACATATCTATCTGTTTCAGACATCTGTCTATCTCACATATCTTTCTATCTCACACATTTGTCACAGTCTAACATATCATAGACACATGGCTAAGTAGCTCCATCTACATCCCCCTCCACCCACATGCAATATCCCCCTCCACGTTCCCTTGGTCACACACCTCACCACCTTCTAAAATAAACACCAGCAAGAAAGTAAAAGTCTAACTCCTATCACAGTGTCAGGTGTTCCCTCACTTTTACAATCAGGGACAAGTGTACACTTCCACTATACTCACGCCAATATAACCTACAACAACGACATATGGAGACCACATAGTGGTCCGACACCAACTCAGGTCTCCTCACATTACAGTGAATACAGCACTGATCCAGTAAAGAAGTATAATAACCCCTGAAATCAGAGACTCACAGGAGACGTCATCTCTGATGAGTTGTTCTCTTCTCTTATGAGTGGTTCTTCCCTTTTCTTCTGCATCCGTTCCACACTGCCATCATGACTTGTCCCGGCCTCAACTTAACCCTGCAGAATTTACACACAAATATCTTAGAATCCTCACTTTTCCAGCACCTCTTTACCTATTCCCACCTCTGTACAAACTTCCCAGGGGTGGGAGAGCGGGTACAAGCCATAACTTAGGAGATTGTACTTCTAAGGGGTTGGAGGGTACAGAGAGGACTAACCCCCTGGAGATTATGCTACAGCTATGGGCTGCTCCCCTCAGAATCCTATTATCAGGTAGGTAGGCAAATTGGCAAGGCCCCAGGTAGCTAGATAGGCTCTATTTAGGTAGGTAGACCCCCACTGAATAAGTTGGTAGGCCCAATTCAAGTAGGCCGTGGGTGGGTTGGTAAATAGATCCCAGGTAGATAAGTAGGCCCCAGTTAGGTAGGCTGTAGGTAGGTGTTGGTGAGTCTCAGTTATGTAGGCTGGAGGTAGTCAGGGTCCCCCTTTAGATAGTATGCAGGTAGTCAGGGCCCCCTTTACGTAGTAGACAGGTAGCCAGGGCCCCCTTGGTGTAGGCGGCAGGTAGCCAGGGCCCCCTTTATATAGTAGGCAGGTAGCCAGGGCCCCCTTTATATAGTAGGCAGGTAGTCAGGGCCCCCTTTATATAGTAGGCAGGTAGTCAGGACCCCCTTTATATAGTAGGCAGGTAGCCAGGGCCCCATTTATGTAATAGGCAGGTAGCTAGGAGCCCCCTTTATATAGTAGGCAGGTAGCCAGGGACCCCTTAATGTATTAGGCAGGTAGTCAGGTCCCCCTTTAGTTAGTAGGCAGAAAGCCAGGGCCCCCTTTATATAGTAGGCAGGTAGCCAGGGCTCCCGTTATATGCTAGGCAATTAGCCAGGGCTCCCTTTAGATATTAGCCAGGTAGCCAGGGCCACCTTTATTGATTAGGTAAGCAGGGCCCCCTTCACTGCTTAGGTAGCGAGGGCCCCCTTTACAGTTTAGGTAGCCAGGGCGCCCTTTATAGATTATGTAGCCAGGACCCCCTTTATTGATTAGGTAGCCAGGCCCCCCTTTATAGATTAGGTAGCCAGGGCCCCCTTTAGCTATTAGCCAGGTAGCCAGGGCCCCCTTTACTCATTAGGTAGCCAGGGCCCCCTTTACTTATTAGGTGGCCAGGGCCCCCTTTACTTATTAGGTAGCCAGGGCCCCCTGTACTAATTAGGTAGCCAGGGCCCCCTGTACTAATTAGGTAGCCAGGATCCCCTTTACTGATTAGCTAACCAGGGCCCCCTTTATTTATGAGGTAGCCAGGGCCCCCTTTACTGATTAGGCAGCCAGGGCCCCCTTTACTGATTAGGTAGCCAGGGCCCCCTTTACTGATTAGGTATCCAGGGCCCCCTTTACTTGTTAGCTGGCCAGGGCCCCCTTTACTTATTAGCTGGCCAGGGCCCCCTTTATTTATTAGGTAGCCAGGGCCCCCTGTACTGATTAGGTAGCCAGGGCCCCCTTTCTTATATTAAGAAAAAAAAACACACACACACACAACCGCTTACCTCACTCCCGGCCTGGCTGCTCCCCGTCGGCCTATGGTGGTGCCCGGCATAGGCGGTGTGGTGATGTGACGTCACCGCGCTCCTACGTCACCACTACAGGCCCGCGTCTGGCAGGCTTAAGGCCTAACGCCTTAAGCCTGCAAGTGAGTACACCGCTGACACCGGGGGTCAGGGACATTAGTCCTCGACTCCCAGGCCCAGTCTCTGAGCACTCGGGACGCAGGCTCTGGGCGTTCAGGGACAGGATGCGGCCCCGGGGAGCACTGGCACTGCTTCGGTGACCCAAAGGAACTCGAGGCCCAGTCCGAGCCTGCTCATGACAACCTTTCCTCTCTACTGTCCAAATCCAACCTCACTACCTGTAATCTTGACCCACTGCCATCCCATCTCATCCCTGACCTTAGTGCTGCTATCATCCCTGCCCTCACCCACCTTTTCAACCTATCGCTAACCTCTGGCATCTTCTCTTCCTCTTTTAAACATGCTACTATTACACCCATCCTTAAAAAATCATCCCTTGACCCCTTCTCCCTGTCCAACTATCGCCTCATCTCACTGCTCCCTTTTGCCTCCAAACTCCTCCAGCAGCACGTCTATCTTCAACTGTCCTCCCACTTCTCCTACAACTCTCTCCTCGACCAACTACAATCTGGTTTCCGACCACATCCCTCTACGGAAACTGCCCTAACCAAGGTTACCAATGACCTAGCAACTACTAAAGCCTCACGCCAAAATTACTCTGTCCTTCTCATTCTAGACCTATCCTCTGCCTTTGACATTGTTGACCACTCCATCCTGTTACAAATCCCCTCCTCCCTCGGCATCACAGTCTTGGCTCTTTCCTGGATCTCCTCATACCTCACTGAGCGGACATTCAGAGTCTCTCATTCTTGCTCCACTTCCTCCCCCCGGCCACTTTCTGTTGGGCCCACCACCCTCCTCTCTTTACACTCTTGGTCTTGGTCAGCTCATAGCTTCATATGGCTTTCACTACCATCTATATGATGACGACTCACAACTCTACATCTCTGGCCTAGATGTTACCTCTCTTCTCTCCCGGATCCCAGACTTTTTATCGTCCATTTCCTCCTTCTTCTCCTCCCGTCTCCTAAAACTAAATGTGGAGAAAACTGAATTCATCATCTTTCCACCATCCCACTCCATCCCTCTACCTGATCTCTCTATCTCAGTCAATGGCTGTACACTTTCACCTGTTCTGCAAGTCTGCAGCCTTGGGATAATTTTCGACTCCTCTCTGTCTTTCAAACCACACATCCAAGCCCTTACCTCTGCCTGCCACCTCCATGTGAAAAATATCCGCTCAACTCAACTTCGACACTACAAAAATGCTAGTCCATGCTCTTGTCTTCTCCCGCCTAGACTACTGCAACATCCTTCTCTGTGGCCTCCCGTCTAGCACTCTTGCTCTCCTTCAATCCATCCTTAACTCTGCTGCCTGTCTTATTCACCTCTCTCCTCGCTACACTTCTGCCTCTCCACTCTGCCAATCCCTTCACTGGCTTCCCATTACCCAGCGTATTAATTTCAAGTTACTAACCATGACCTACAAGGCTCTCCATAACCTCTCCCCTCCATACATCTCTGCCTTAATCTCAAGATATCTCCGCTCCTCACAGGACCACCTTCTCTGCTCTCCTCTTATCAGCTCCTCACATAAGCGTCTCCAAGACTTCTCCCGTGCTTCACCCACACTCTGGAACTCACTGACCCAACACATCAGACTTTCCTCCACCGTCACCAGGTTCAAAAGCAACCTAAAAACCCATCTGTTCAGGACTGCCTATAACCAACAATAACCCAGTAGCCACTGCGCTACCCCACAAATATGGCTGCCCCTCACCTTCTGTCTCTTTCCTCCTCCACTGCAGATTGTAAGCCCTTGCGGGCAGGGCCCCCTCCCCCTCTGTGCCAGTTGTAAGTCATTCATTGTTATCATTGTACTTGTTTGACATATTTTATGTATGTAACCACCCTTTTTGAATGTACAGCGCCATGGAATCAATGGTGCTTTAAAATAAATAATAATAATAATACGGCCTTTATCAAAGGGGAGATGGGAATATATGGCAGAGTTGTTTCTGCCACTTGATGGAGTGCAGCGGGATATCTGCTGCAGACTTGCCACCAAAGACCTGGTCTCGGTCGGGGAAGGCAACTATTTTGTGTCGTTGGCCATAGGTTACTGATATATGTAGCTAGCATGGCTGTTATGAAGCCAAATATGGGTTGCCTTTCCTGGAACGGTCATACTGTTGGGTGGGACAGTGGTATATATATATATTGGTTATAGATTTGGGAAAGGTTTTTTATCTGACTTTCCAGAGCATACACTCCCAATACATATAATTAGGATTATCAGGTTTGTGCTGCATTATGTTGTTTTGGACTATATACAGTATATCCTAACTGTATGTACTGGGAGTGCACGCTCCAGAAAGTCAGATCAAAAACCTTCTCCAATTCTTTAACCTAAAACACTATATGAAGCAGCATATCCAAAAAACATATAAATTTGCAGGAACTTTTTTCACTCATAAATATATATGAACTTCATATTACACCTGTGACTGAAATCCGTAGATGCCCAAGGAACCTTACATCTAGTATACATTTTTTTAAATATTTTTCCAAGACCAGGCTGTTTAAATAAATAAATTTATCAAACATTTAGTGAAATACATCGACATAATGTAATACACAAGAGACAATATTCCAATATTAGATAGGATTGTCTAGACCAGGGGTGTCAAACTAGCTGTTGGGTAAGTAAAACTCCCATCATGCCCACTGTAATAGATTATACATATGCATGATGGGAGTTGTAGTTTCCCAACAGCTGGAGGTCTGCAGTTTGACACCCCTGGTCTAGACAACATTCTAAGAATACCTGTACAATACTTAAATCTACTACAACAGCAGTGCAGAGTGGTACACAGCGTATCATTACATGTACTGTATTATTGAACAGACAAAACCTCTTGCGTAGAAATAATCTTTATTATGTCTTATTATTTAAAAAGATTTACATTTTCATATTTAGAGTTTCCTATAGCAAAGGGTGATCTGATCCTGGTAATAGACTATGCAACAAAAGTGCTATCCAAAAGTGCTAACTGAACGCAGTTGAGGAGTGATGGTCAATCAAGATGATTGAGATGAGACAAAGTTGGCTTCCAATGTAATGGATGTTTTACAACCGAGGGTATATCCTTACAAAGAGCAAGTCTGTCTGCTAAAGAGAAAAAGTTGTAAAGTCCTGGATAAAGTAAAGAGACTTGCAGCTGTTGTCCACTCATTAGCAGCTATGGTATTACTCCTGTTATGTGCTCTGCATGGCAGTATTTTAGTCATGGACACCCAAAAGGGGATGCTCACATTAAACTCATTACTACCTTAAACCAAAGCTTTTCAAACTGTAAGGTAGGTCTCAATAGTAAAACACCTCAGGTAAATTTGTTTGCAGCACAAAACTATATATGGTTGTGCCAATCTCTGGTGTAGCCATAAATTTGTTCTACTGGATTCAATAAATAAACTAAAGTCATTTTACAAACTTTGGCATGGACTCAGCAGGGATTGTGGCATTAACTTGTTTACCCCTTGAGAGCTCAGGGCTTTTAAATCTTCACTGACTTGGAGATGATCTCACTAACCTCTTTGTTGCCCAAGACCACTGAGTATGTTGGCATTACCCATTAACTAGTGTAGACCACCATTATCTCTTTACTGTAATAGACCACAAGAGATAAAATGTATTCATCCTTAAGTCACCTTAGACCACCAGGGATATTTTCATCAGTTCTCAAGCCACCTGCATTCAGCATGCACCTTTATTCTATTCTCAGTTGCTTGGAATCAGAAGGTATTAACTTCCATAATATTTAAAGGATCGCTGACTGTAGAAGGGGGATAAGAAAATACTTTTTAGGTTCACTAGTAAAGTGAATGGTTTAGGTTATTTAGTGAAATTGTAAACCACTAGACATTGAGGGGCATATGTGAGCAGTAAGCTACATGAGAGATAGCACATGAAGCTCTTATGAGTCTAATTGGTCAAACCACCTCAGCACGCCAGCCAACGAACAACACAAGTCAGACAGCCAGCAACCTTAAAGGGGTTGTCTCATTACAAGGATTGCTTTTTATGTTAAAGATCTTGCAAAAATAAGTCACTTTGTAATATGTGTTCATTAACAGTGTCCTACCTATTCTGAGATATCGCCTCTTGTATGGGCTGCATCAGCTCCTCAGGTCGCTATAGCTACAGACCTGTTTGATCTATCCTGATAGGCTGCCAGCACTGGTTGCTATGGCTACAGACCTGACTTCTACTGCAGCCTAGTGGAAACCAGTAAACACGCCCCTGAATTCAAAATGAAACCAAGAAAACAGGACTGAGGTAAGATGAATCAATGTAGTGAGACAACCCCTTTAATATGTGAAAAGCCTCTAGTTCAGAAAATGGCATAAAGGAGTAAAGATAAACTTTGGCATTCGTACAGAGTCAAAGGAAATGTCTTTATTTGTGGCAGAGCTGGTGCTCTAGATTTGGCACCTTTCTCAATCATTGACATTGATAGCAGTGAATTTTTGTTCTCCTCGATGAATAGAGCAAAATAGCAATGATTTCTCAAGCTAATTAATTGTCCCCAACTTGCTCACAACTTCAAGATACTGTTCTGAAACTAATAAATGCTCAACAGTCCATTGGGGCATGATTAAAAATAGAAAAAAAACTTACCCTGTAAACCCTCTCGTTCCAGCTGTCTCAGTGATTCCGGCTTACTGTTCAGTCCTCACATGACCCTGCAGCCATTCAAGGTTGCAGCAGTCTCTTGCTGAATATATCTCACGTGACCACTGTGGCCTGTGATTGGCTGAAGGGTCATGTGAAAACTTAACAGCAATGTCACTAAGATGGCTGTGGCCCTGGAACTTGAGGGTTTTCTATTTTAATTATCCCAAGGGGACCGATGAGCATTTATTAGTTTCAGAATACCCTTTTAAGTTAACCAGACAATTGTAGTCTAGATCACTAGCTGAGTTTAGTGGGAAACATGTGTAGCCTTCATCAAAACCACTCTTGATATGTAGTTCTGTGTAGGATATCAATCTGAATCAACAGTAATGGTACTTAGTTCAGGGATTGCTAGTCAGAAGAACACAAGTGTGATCCTAACTTAAAGGGGTTGTCTCGCTACAATTATTGGGTTTTAATTAAAAGATCTTTAAAAAACAAGCAGCTTTGCAATATATGTTCATTACAAATGTCCTACTGATTTTGAGTTATCCCTGGTAGTAGGAGTGCATCAGCTTCTCAAATTACTATAGCCACCGACCTGTTGATTTTTATCTCAATGGCTGTCAGTGCTGGTGACTCATCAGCTTCTCAATACAGGTCAGAGCACAGAGCCCCTCCCGCACTGTATGTTTCTGTAGAGAAGGGAGGGGGGAGGTCTCTGGCTTCTTTGTCTGTGTAGATGTGCTTCCTGGATTAACCCTGTGTGTGCCTACTCCCTCCTGCTCTCTACACAGATTGAGGAGAGCAGAGGTGAGGCTGATCTGTGGTTAATAGGATGTGACAGCAGTGAAGTGTGTTACTATAATCATGATGTGTCTGTGGAGCTTTTACTATACTTATAGAACAGATCAGGGGGGCACGTGAACGATTAATATCCCGCCCTGCTCTGCTGTATTAGTGACACATCGTGATTATAGTAACACTTCACAGCTGCCCTGTGTCTGTTCTGACAGGGTTTGTTTGCTGTTGCTTGTCCGTGGAGATTTGTATGCTAAGCAGCGGGTATAGGAACACTCACATCCCCCCTGCTCTGCTATTAGCATACAGAGCTTCACAGACCTCTCCACACTCATAGATCAGCCCTCTCCCTGCTGTCTCCTGACTCTATGGAGAGGAGCAGCAAGAGCTCAGCCACAGCAGCACAGTGCAGCTGATCCAGCAGTGAGCAGCAGTTCTAGGCAGGCACACACAGGGTTAACTCTGGCAGCAAACCCCCTTGCCTTCCCCCTGCTATATAGAAGTTACTGCAGTCTGAGGAGGAGAGCTGTCTGTGTGCTGAGGGGAGGGGGGAAGGGGGAGGAGAAGAGGCAGACAAGAAGCACGCCCCTGAATTCAAAAATCCTATGCTGCCAGACACACTGAGGTAGGCTGAAAGCCTGTAGTGAGACAACTCCTTTAATAGTGACATATATCGCGTGTGCATTTGAAAGAAGTGGTGTATATACACAGTTGAGTCACATTATTAAAGTCAAATATCCAGGGTAGATGGGCTGGGACTGAGGTCCGTGTAGCTTGTCATAGGTACCTGGAAACATGGCTCAGAGGCAGGGGCGTTACTAGGGGAGGGCGATGATTGGCCTCTGACTATGCAGCTATTGTAACATGGCCATGCAGTCACTCAGCAGCTGCACACACCCGCTGTGCAGCTGCTGGTACAGGGAGGAGGCAGGACAGATCCGTCCTGCCTTCTCCCCTGTACGTATCAGCGTCACAGGGGCGCACAGCTTTCACTGCTCCCCCTGCAACTCTGGGATTTCTTCGGCCAGCAGCTCTGCCGCCGAGGAGATCCCTAGGAGCTGCGTGTCGGTGTAAGCGCTGTGACGAGGACACACCATTTTCACTGCTCAGCAGCTCCCGGAGCTTGATACGCGGACCGTGGGATCGTGGTGAGGTGAGTCCTTTTTATTTATTTAATTATCATTTACTGCAGGGGGCACTACCTGGCTTATATGGGCACTACCTGACTATAAGGGGCATATTACCTGGCTATATGGGCACTACCTGACTATAAGGGGCATATTACCTGGCTATATGGGCACTACCTGACTATAAGGGGCATATTACCTGGCTATATGGACACTACCTGACTATAAGGGGCATATTACCTGGCTATATGGGCACCAGCTGGCTATAACGGACACCACCTGACTATAGGGGCATCTACCTAGCTGTAGGGGGCACTACATGACTATAGGGGCATCTTCCTGGCAATAGGGGGCACTACATGACTATAGGGACATATACCTGGCTATAAGGGGCACTACCTGGCTATAAGAGGCACTACCTGGATATAGGAGCATCTAACTGGCTAGAGGGGGCTATTGTCTGGCTACAAGGGCTACTGTCTGGCAACATGGGCTATTACATGGATACCCTATGATGTGCTATAGATGGGGAGTTTGTATATAGATAGGAATTAGTAGAGAAGTGATGATAAAGTGAGGCGTCTAAGATGTTTGTTTTGTAAATTTTACAGTGAAGAGTCGAGGCCAGGAGAAGGTGTCATGGCGTCTGGGACAGATGGAGATGGAGACAAGAAAGAAAACAACTCTTCAGAGACGTCTCCTGTGAGTCCCTGGATGTAACTTTTCAGTGGTTGATTATATGTCTGCAGAGCCTGTGAAGAACTGGTATCACTGTATGCAGGTAAAATTGGTTGTATTCAGTAATGATATGGTGTATTATTCAGTCACTATGTGCTAGTGATATGTAGTCAGAGTGTGGCAGTATTCGGTCACCATGTGCTGGTGATATGTGGTCTCAGTAGGACATTGGTACTATCAGCCTGGGATTCTGGTTTCGTGTGCAATTTAGCCTAGGAACAGCCCTGCTCATAGGTACATGCTGACTGCAGTGCATCCCACAGTGAATACGACGATCAAGTTGGTCCCACAGATGCTCAAGTGGGTTTAAAGGGGTTTTGCCACAAAGTAAAATTGACGTGGGAAACTTGCAAACTAAATAATAAACATATTCACCCTTCATCATTATTAAAAATTCTGGTCTGTTTTTGTTTTAGCTGCTCCTTTAGTGATACATTTTTTACCACTCGTCTCCAGGGGATACGACCAGGGCTGAGAGCTCCTCACTCCTGGTCAGACATGCTCAGACATCACCTCTCCTCTCAGGCAGCTACTGAGTGTTTAACCCTTTAAGGCACCCTGACGTTCCTGTACGTCATGGTTCACTACAGTCCAATGGACCAGCTTACCCCATAAATTGATGGCCTCCGCAGGTATCCCGGTCAGAGCGGCCCGTATGTAATCCAATAGGTAGAAAAAAGATGATACCGCGGTACCGTGGACAATAAAAACTAGAATTCTTTATTGCAAACAGAATAAAAGCCAAGTGGCCCAACTGAGCATAGCAAAACAACCCACAATGATAATGCCGATGTGTTTCAGGTGTATAACACACCCTTAGTCATGGTTCACTGCCTGTTAATGCACCATGATGTCCAGGAATGTCCTGAAAGCTTTCTGTCTCCCTGTGCAGAGATAAGATGAAAGCTCTACGCTAATTGCTGTTTCTGACAGCTAATTAGCTCATCTACACAGCAGGTGATCAATCATTGCAGTCCTGTGATCCCCAAGGATCACTGGGATTGGTCAGTCAGTCTGCTGACTCACCCATTACAGCTGATACAAGTCCAGGGGCTCTGTGTGAGAGAGTGAGGCGATTGTATTTCTGTGCTGGGTCCTAGTACCCTGTGCTGCGATCTGAGCGGTCACAGCCTGAAATACTTTATTAACCCCTCCACTGCCTAATCACTTCACTGCCCTGTGATCTATTTGTGGCAGCTGTCTGATCAGACAGTTTGCCATTTTCAAGTTCCAGCAATTTTCTGCCAGTGATCATCACTGGCTTATACAGTGAAAAACACAAAAAAATTAACCCCTTCATTGCCAAGTCCCTGTTCCCCTCACTGATATTGTTATAGCTGTCTGATCAGTTAAAAAGACAGCTTGTAACTTCTGTTCCCACATCTGTCACTGCCCATCACTACCCTAATAAAGCCTGAAAAATATTCTAAAACAAGAAGGTGCTCCTTCAATTCTGAGGCCTGTGGAAGAGTCGAAAAGCGCATATGGGCCACAAGTGGGATATTTCTAAAAACTGCATAATAAGGAGAATCATTATTGAGTTGCAATTTCTTGGTAAAATCTATGGGGTTCCAATGAATAATGAACAAAAATTGGAAATCTGCAAAAAAGTTAAAATTTTGAAATTTCACTTTCACATTTCATAAATTTCTGTGAAATACCTAAAGGGTTAATAAACTTCCTAAATGCTGTTTTGACTATGTTAAGGGGTGTAATTTCTGTAATGGAGTCATTTATGGGGGGTTCTAACATACAAGCCGCTCAAAACCACATCAGAAGTGGCCTGGTTCGAAAAAAAATCTGTTCTGCAAATTTTCTTGAAAATTTTAAAATTTGCTACTAAATTTTAAAGCCCCCAAATTTCTTAAAAAATAATAGGATGTTTAAAAATAATGCCAACCACAAAGTAGATATATGGTAGATGTTCTTATTTACATTTTTGTTTGGGTTGATGGACTATGTTGGTCTTGCACACAGAAATTTTTTAAACTTTGAAAATGGCAAATTTTTCAAATTTTCACAAAATTTTGATATTTTTTCAAAACCTTAAACAAGGATCTTATTTACCAAAATTAATTGCTAAATTAAAAGCACAATGTGTCACGAAAAAAAAATTTCTTTGAATCACATGGATAGGTAAAAGTGTTGAAAAGTTATTCAACAGATAAAGTGGCACATTGTTTAGATTTGAAAAAAAGGGCTTGGTCCTTAACTCCAAAACAGGCATAGACCTTAAAGGGTTAAACCCCAGGTGCTGTCACTCTGCTCCTGTCCTCTGTACTCATTAGTAATTAGTCAAGCAGAAACCACAAAAAAGAAACCTCAGTCAGGTTTGTGCATTGATAAAGAGAAATAAAATCCACTGTTTTGGTTCCTGCAGGGATTTGAACCTAGGACCCTTGTGCTGTGGGGTAAAAAGCTTTACCTCTGAGCTACTCACTGCTTTATACAAAAACAGACCTTTCTTTGACTAGTGAGAGGAAAGGCACGGTGATGTCATCTTGCTGAGTCACATGATAGACAATTCAAACAAATCACACACGCCCAATTCTGAGCACACAGAGCTGAAGAGCTAGATGCAGGAGGTATGAAATGAAATTGTGGAAAAACCCCTTTAAGTCTGAGGAATAAGTACTAGAAAATCTTGGTCATATGTTGCTGGAAAATCCCATCTGGTCCAGGGAAGACAATCAGCATGAGTAGGTATATGTACTCTGCAAGGATGAAATTATACCCAAATTGGTTGAGTGTCACCACCAGCTTCTGTTCTGGCAATGCTTGCATGGTGTTTGTTCTCTGGTGTTTCTTACTTGATACACCAACAACCATCTGTCACATAGTGACTGAATAATAACATCACACTATGACCACATATCCCACACCACATGGGGCCACATGTATGAATCCCGCCGGGTCGGGGCGCACCTTTCTGCCAGTTTTCCGGCGGAATCTGCGCCTGATTTATGTCGGGGCCGGGTCGCGCTCATACATAGCATGTAAAGTCCGCCGCGCCTCACCAGGTGTTTTAGGGCAGTGGGGGGTCCGAGGCCAGTGGGGGCTGGCCTATGATTCGGCGCGGAGGTTAGTGCGGTCATACATGCGGGGAAAAGTCCCTCCGCGCCGGGCCCAGCGTTTTTGGCGCAGTGGGGGACTAAGGGCCAGGCGGGGCTGCGCCTATGATTCGCCGCCGGAGGGTTAGCGCACTCATACAATGCGGGGAAAAGTTCCCTGCGCCTCGCCAGTGTGTGTGGGGTACAGTGCGGGGACATGGGCGCAGTGCGGGACTTAGGCCCCGTGCGGGACTGCGCCGAAAAACAGTTCCGATGCGAGACAGGCTGGAACAGCGAGAAATCATTCCAGATGTGGGTTGTGGAGTTATGAATCAAAAAAATCGCCTTTATAAAGGCGTTCAACATTCTCAGGAAAAGAGTTTGAAACCTTAAAAATAAAAAATACATAAAACAAAATCACTTTCCAAAATATCCTAATTCAAGAATTAAGATATTGGAAATTGCCAGGAAATACAGTAATTCAAATTCAGAAAGCTATTCTGTTTGGGTGGCATAAACCGGCCAATCAGAATAGGAGCGACAGTAAACCATTAAAAACCTATGGGGAAGTTTAAGACCAATCAGAATCCACGGCGGGATATTTTCAAAATACAGTAAAAATGTTTAAAAAGAGCTGATTGGTTTAAGCAAACCGGGGGACTTGGCTAGCTCAGCCAATCAGAATTGGAGCTACAGAGACCCATTCTAGCCTATGGAGAAGTTTAGACCAATCAGAATCCACGGCGGGACAGTTCAAAATACTTTTTAAAAATGCTAAAAAGAGCTGATTGGCTGAGCTAGCGGGGGCTCGGCTAGCTCACCCCAATCAGAGCGCGAGCTACTTCTCCAATATGGAGGATACGCAATGCAAATCTCGGCTCTCAGCGCGTGCGGCATGTAGTATTATATTTTAAAAAAAAATCATTTTATTTAAATGTTTAAAAAATTATCGATAAAGAGCCGAACCCTTCTTTACAATTAAAAGCAGTTTAAAATCCGGAACAACGCGTTTGTCGCCGGGACCCGGCGCTACATAGGGAATTGCCAATAGAGAGAATTGCCGGGAAATACAGTAATTCAAATTTGTTTAAAACTATTCTCATTGGTCGCATAAACCCGCCAATCAGAACTAGGAGCGACAATATCCCCCTTATAAAACCCATGGAGAAGAATTGACCAATCAGAATAGGGAGGACAATGTCCCATTATAATCCTATGGAGAAAAAATTGACCAGTCATATTCCAAGGCGGGACAGTTCAAAATACAGTAAAAATGCAGAAACGAGTGATTGGGTTTAAGCGGCGGGGGGCACGTCCAGCTCAGCCAATCAGAGCGCGAGCCTACTTTCTCATTTGAGTTTATGGGGAAAAGAAATTCTGGGGCGCGCTCTGTGATTGGCTAAGTTAAATGAGGCGCCGTTTATTTGGACCAATGGGAGAGCGAGCGACGCTCCCATGGGTTTTCTATGCAATCTGAAATCAAACTGTACACGGCCGAAATCAAATTATAAAGACTACAGAAGTGGGCCTGATGTGTATATAAAACGAATAATAATATGGTAGTAACGAAAAAAAATATTAAATCATTAAATCATGTTTGTTTTTTTTATTTTTGTTAGCCAAGGATCAATAGTTTGGGTTGCAACGAAAATAAAGAAATTAAAACATGATTTTATTGATTTAATATTTTTTTTCGTTACCCCCATATTATTATTCATTTTTATATACACCCTCGGGGCAACTTCTGTTAGTGTTATAAATTTTGGGTTTCGGCCATGTACATTTTATTAAAATTGCATTGCTTCAACCAATCAGCTGTTTCTGCATTTTTTCTGTATTTGAACTGTCCCGCTTTGGAATATGATTGGTCCCAATTTTTCCCCATAGGGTATAATGGGACATTGTCGCTCCTATTCTGATTGGTCAATTTCCTCCATAGGTTTTAATGGTTCACTGTCGCTCCTATTCTGATTGGCCGGTTTTATGCCGACCAATGAGAATAGGTTTCAGAATTTGGGAAATTTTTCTGTATTTCCCGGCAATGTTTCAAATTTTCATAAATCTTGATATTGCACCGTTCTAGAGTTTTGGAAAGTGGTTTTTTTTTTTAAATTATGTTTTATTTTTTACGTTCAGCTCTTTTCTGACATGTTTTCCGCTTTATAAAGGGCGATTTTTTTCTGAATCATAATCCCGCTGCACGGAGCGGAGCGCCCCAGATTTCTGTCGCGATCTTCTGTATGCTTCCTCTCATGTTCCGATCCTGCTTCACTTCGCCTCTGTCGGAGGATTTAGACCAAAAAAAAACCTGGTCTGCCTGTCGGAGCTGCCGAGAGCTGCACTGCGCCTCGCTTTGCCGACTCGCCATCGTACATGCCTCGGAGTTTTCGAGCGTGCCGCGTCCCGCCCCAAAACTCCGACCCCGCGCCCACACCGTGCCCACTGCCCGCCCCTTCATGCGGGGCGCAGCTGAAAGTGGCGAACACTGCGCCTAACACTGAATCCCCGCGTCCGACAGCGGGATTCGGGCTGGGAGGCGCAGTATACGCCAAAAAACGGGCGAAAAGCCCGATCATACATGTCGCCCATAGTGACTGACTAATACCACCACAACATGACCACACATCACCATCACATAGTGACTGAAAAATACTGCCACACCATGACCACATATTACCACCACATAGGGACTTAAGAATACTTCTACACCATAAACACATATCACCATCACATAGTGACTGAATAATGCTGCCAAACCATGACCTCATATCACCCCCACGTAGTGACTGAATAATATCACCACACTATAACCACATATCACCACCACATAATGACTGAATAACACTGCCACACTATTACTGAATATAAATCATTATACTTTGCACACATATAAATGATTACAGTTCAGGTACATTTTGTGACTCACAGTTGACATTTCTCTGATGAGCTGTTCACGTTCCCTTTTCTTCTTCATCCGGTCCACACCTTCATGCTGACTCCACTCATCCCTGCAGATTTGGACTCAAATATTTCAGAATCTTTACTTTTCCAGCAGCTCCTTACTTATAGGTATATAAGTCCCCGTAGTTAGGTAGCTCTATAGCTTCCCTCATCAGATAGGAAGCTCTATAGGTCCCCTCAGTTAGGTAGGTGTATAGGTCCCTTCAGATAGGAAGTTACCTTACCTCCTTCCCCAGCTGAGCTCCTTTCTCTTCTGCCCAACATTGGCGGCGTGGCAGCGCGACATCTGGACACTCCTTCGGCAGCTCCTCGGCCACAAAGAAGAGGCAGTGGCGCGATGAAGTGACTTCATTGCGATGCTGCCCAGTTCATTACTATGGGGCCACGGAGGGCCCTCTCCATTACGGGGTCGAGGTGGGCCCGTTGTTCAGACCTGGGGCCCACCGGAGGATCCTCCAATCCTCTGGTAGGCCAGTCCGACACTGTGTGTGTGCAGACAGCATTATATATCCACCAAACCAAATAACCACATGTGATTTAATTCATGAGCTACGTGCTGCTGATGTTGAAAGTAGGAAGTGGTCACAATAATGTGACTCGGCAGTACATGCAGCAGTGGTTCATAGATAAGCATATAAAGTTGTCATTTTTTTTGTTAAATTATTCTGTCAGATGCTGTGTTATAATGCTTTGAGAGACGAAAAGCTCTGTATCTAGAGGATAATAGCCCTGAAATACAACACCACACAGATCATAATAGGATGCCACACAATGTGCCTATGGCTCTGTAGGTTGGAGCTGCAGTGACTCTGTGTACAAGTAAACAGCCCCCATAAAGAATTATAAAAATTGAAGTAACATACAAAAATAGACAAGAACAACTATTCATTACTCAATTATATTTCAATCATTTTAAAATTCCAATCCTTTAATCTGCTCCCCACCCAAAAGTTCCATTTATTGTACCATTTAATGTATTCGGAAAACAAACTAAATTCTTTACATACTAGAATTGGGGAAAAAACACCATTGTGTGATCGTCTTTTGTGTTTTATGGACTTCCCCATGCAAAATAAATAACTTGATAATTTTTTCAGTAGTCTTATGACAGCTATACCTTTAAGTTTTTTCTAAAAAAATAATAATAAAAACTTATAGAAAATAATTTTTTAAATCTTTTTTTTCTGAAACCAACAGCTTAATTTTTCTGTCAATGGGCCTATGCGAGCTGTAGTCTTTATTGGAACCATTTTGGGGATGTCATAGAAACATGTGTTATGTATGAGGTGTAATAGGAAAGTGTGTAGTGTACAGTATATACCAATGACTACGGATTGTTCATGTATATCCCCCTCACCACAGATCAATTATGTGTATTCCTCTGTCTACAAGTTGGTTTATTCAAGCATCATTAATCCTTGCCATAAACCATTAGGCCTCGTTTATTGAGGGCGGAGGTGACAGGTTATCTTCAAGTGGGACTTTTTGACATGGGGCCTAGAGTTTTTTCTGCCTCAACCTTGACACCCCCAACACACATTACAGTAGGTCAATCAAGGGACACATATAATCCGATATTCCTTGTCCGTCCCTTTTATTACCTAATCAGCCAGTCAGTGAAAACAAATCACCTTAATGAACTGATAAGCAATTGTGATGAGCGATTGTGTCAACAATCGTTATCAAGCCGATAGTCGATATCGGCAATTAGGCTATAAAAGTCACAGAAAAAAATTCATATGCTAAAATAATTCATTATGGTCAATGGCTACCTGAAAACATGAGGACGGCGTAGCCACAGCAGGTACAGCGGTAGCAGCTGCAAAGTGGAACCTTTCACACAAAACAAGACACCGGTATTGGAAATGGAGCATGGGAACTGGTAGGAGACCCCATCACTTTTTGCACCAGGGACCAACATCTCGTCACATATGTGGCGGCAGCAAGAACATCCCAACTGGGAACGTGGAGGTTCAGCTGGCAGGGCCCTAGAGGGTCCAGTTGGTCAACGAGCCCTCTCTCAAATTCCTGAATTCTACTGTCAATTTGTGTGGGTGGAACAAAATTGTTCACTTTTGATTTGGAACGTGGATCAAGGAGGGTGGACACCCAGTAACTGCTGTTCATTTTGATGGCTTTGAAGCGTGGGAAATATGCTTTTTTCAATAAGACCTTTACTATTGGTTTCTTTTACAGCGGCATGACCCTAAAACCAGCAAAGATGGTGGAGGCGGAGACAGAGGGTGTGACAGGGGTTGGAAGCCCAGGAACGGTGTGACCTTTTTTCGCCAAGTGTTCCTTCCATTTCAACTAATGCATTCGCTGCATGTGACTAAACATCTTGGAGGGGGTTAAACACTTTAGATTCTTCCCTCTACTAATGCGTTTACAGCAAATGCGGCATATGACATCGCTGGGCGAAGCTGAGGCTTGATCGAAAAAGGCCCAGGCTTCAGAGGTCCTGGACCTTTTCAATGGCGATAAGCGAGGAGTGGTGTTTACGCTGATCATGGCTGGCGGAATAATCTCAGCGGACTTGTGCGACTGCCCTCTCCCTTTTTGAGGCGGGACCCATACTGACACTACCCCATCGTCTTCCTCCTTGTCCAGTTATGAAGCACACGCAAGCAAATTCTGCTGAAAAGACCACGTTGGATCTGCAATGTCATCATCATCATCATCATCATCATCATCAGCAGCACAGGTGACTTCCTCGTCCTGACATTCTACATCTTTGAGCTGCGAGCTACAAGCAACAGGCACTGCTAGGCATTGCTGACCGCTCGGGATTTGTGGCGACTGACCGGCTTCCTTCTCCTCCTCGGATGGCATCAGTGATTGGGCGCCAAAGCAGACAAAATCATCCTCTTTGGCCTCTTGATCTTATGAAATGCCTTGTGACCCCAACAACATTGTTTCATCAAAGAGATCTTCAGAAAATGGATCATCCACAGTGGTGGGTACATGAGTTGACATTTGGGCTGCCTTTGCTTCATGTTGGACGGATGCTGACGATGATGATGACGACATTCATGGCCGTGACTGGGAGGACAAGGAGGTAAGACCGAAGGATGCAGGTTGCATTAACCACTGAAGAACAGACTGGCGATGCTCTTCATTACTGAGATTCACAGGGAACCGACTCAGCGATGACGGGCCCGATGGTCCTGCAACTGACGATGTGCTGACTTGCATGTTGTCCGCAGCAGTGAAAGGAGCACATTCTCTCATACATTCTTTGCCCGCTTACCACCTGTAGTTTCCTCCATGTTCAGAAAGATAAACATTTAAAAGTTATAGAAGAGTTTTTCACAGTCTCTTATTGAGAAGCTGTACTGCAAAGACGGCAAATCACAGGTATTTTTAAATCCCTCTAATTTCCAACGGCCAACTAGGATTAGAAACTGTCTAGTGGAAGAACCGTAACACCAAATCAACAGTGTTCTTTCTTCAGTCCCTGAGATTTACAACTGCCCAGTAGGACTAGCAATTGATAGTTTTCAACAAACTATCGTACAAGTGCACGATTTGTGCCAAACTGAGATGCACTGAGTGAAATAGAACTATTTAAAAGTTATATGGATTAGATATGGTGGTTTTGGCACCACTAACAACAGGCACCAGTTACTATAAAATATCTGTAACCCAGTTTGCGTACAAGGGAACCATTGGCAAAAAACGGAGACGCACTGAGTGAAATAGAACTATTTAAAAGTTATATGGATTACATATGGTGGTTTTGGCACCACTGACAACTAGCAGCAGTTACTATAAAATATCTGTAACCCAATTTGCATACAAGGGGGCTACTGGCAAAAAACTGGGATGCACAGACATCAATAGAAATGCAAAAACAAAAGGGACAATTTCACCTCAGGTGGGAGCTCTGCTGGCCACACTGAACTCACTATTTCAATGTGAGTTCAGGACAGGAGAGAGTAAGCTGCACAATATATACCCTCCTTTACCCCCCCTCACCCCTCTCAGCTGCACACAGCACTAGATTTCTTTATAAGTCTCTCTCTAACTAAAGCAGAACTTAAATTATCTAATCTAACTATATCCTAAGCTTCACAACTACAAGGATGGTCTTCTGTATAAAAAAGACTGACTCTCTGAGCTGTGACAACAGCTATTGGGACAGGCAGTGAGACGTGTTGCTCTGTAGTGAGATCAGTGAGAAATGAGGCTGAACAGGAAATGAAGTCACATACATAAAACAAGGTCATGTGATTTTTGTAGCCAATGAGATCCATACACCGCCCAATCATGGCGTTGTACACCCAGCTCACCCTGCTGTATGCTCTTTGCTGTTTGGCTGGCCGCCAAAATTACAGGAAGCGTTAAAAAGGCGCGATTGTAAATGTGATAACGATTATCATTACAATATTCAAGTAAACTATTGCATCATCGCAAAACACCGATAAACGTAAAAAACGTCCCGATATCAACTTTTGTCGATAGTATCGCTCATCCCTAATGAGCAACTCTGAAACCTGAACCTAAATGTCATACTATAAAAATATGGTGGCAATAGAAAACCGGGTTCACAGTGTGGGGTTCAGCCATCAGCTAAGCTGCACCCCAATTTCTTCTTTGCGCCAGGAGCTAAGATTATTAATACTGTTTTATGTATTTTCTGAGATTTCTCCTTTTTATTTTATAACTGTTAATGCTTGTATGTATGTGACCTTATTTTATCTTTATTTTTGTATTTTATGTAAGCCCTGTATCTATTTTTCTAGGTATAGGCACATGGAGAGAAAATGGAAAATTCCACAATCCAGTGCTACATATAAAAGCAGACTTTATTCTTGTAGATTAATAATTCCACGGAACATACATGCCTATACCGTTAAAGCTGGCGGTAAACGGAAGCAAGCCGAATGTTACATCTCCGATAAGGCCAACAAAGGGTGAGCCCGTATCTTTCCTTTTCATCTTTTTTTCTATACAAGTTTTAAACTTTAATAAGTTTGGTCCTTGTATGCCCTAGAAGTTCTTGATTATAGTGTTTTACCCTGTGACTGCTGGAGAGCAATGTCTTAGGGTTAACCCTGTGACTGCTGAAGAACAGTGTTTGATTAGAGTGTTTTAACCCTGCAAGATTGATTATTGCTGAAGGTGGTGGCAGCGTATATTTTGGGGTGCCTGGACTATTTTGGGGTGTAATTTATGCTTATTTTGCCACCTGAGTGGAAGGTGAGTACAAATAATATTGAGTGGAAATAAATTAACCCTTTTACAGTGACCCCATGCCACGTGCTACTAAGTATCAGTCTTAAAATACACTTAAAGGAGTTGTCTCACTTCAAAGATAAGCTTTCAACAAGTAAGGACTGGTAATTGAAGAGTTTTTTCAAACATAATGTTTAATTTGTTTGGCTTTGTTGAGCAGATAAGATCGTTTTATCAGCTGAGTGCACTCAGGTTTCTCTAAGTTACCGACCTGCTCTCCCTTTCTCTCTCTGCTCTGTCTTATCTGATAGCAGAAATGACATCACCACAAGTCGGACTGCCTACAGCTTGAGAACAGTGTGTTATCTCAAGCAAGTAATCAGTTTCCTTTGTTTGTTTACTTTGAGCTCTGTAGCTCTCTGCACTTATAGATAAAATCTCCAGCTCTCACATCAGTGCCATTAGAAGAGCTGTGAATGCAGAGCTGATATGCTAATCACTGATATAGAATTATGCACAGCCTGACCAGGAAGAGACAGGATGCATGACCTAAAACTGGTTTTGGCTCAGTGAGACAGCGTGATGATACAACCTCTTTAAAGCTAACATAAAGAAAAGGCAGAATGAGAGTTAATGCCCATCTACACGGCAAGGGTTTTCAGTTGGGTTTTCAGATGTTTTTTTTTTTATAAGCCAGCTGCATAGACTTCAATAGAAAATTTGCCTGACCTTTTTTTTACAACATTGGCGTTCTGAAAAACTTAGAACAATTTCATCTTTCTGTCCGGTTTTCAGGTGGAGTCTGAACTACTCAATGCAACGGGGGATGGCTGTATCTGCAAACTGTGGCCAGAATCTGTCCCCTTTTGTGTTAAAAAGACAAAAGACCGGTATTTTGTCAATGCCGTTTGAACGCACCCTTAGGCTAGGTTCACACGGTGTATTTGCGGGGCGTAATTACCCCCCAAAAATTACGCCTTTTGGCCGGGGGCGGGGGGGGAGCGGGCGGGGCGGGGGGCCGGGCCCCCTCCCCCGGCCCTAGACTTGTATTACCAGGGTGCATATAGCCGTATAATTGACTTTTCACTGTTCCCCCCGGCGTATTCGCCGAGCAGAAAAGGGAGACGTAACCTAGTTCTCTAGAGAATGGGGGGATTACCGTAATGACTGGGATTTTTTTCCCAGCCAGTAATTGCGCACTCCGGCGCGTAATTAGGATGAAATAAGTCCGGTTTTAAAACCCCGGTGAACAGGCCTTGGGGCCTTACAAGGGTGCAGTTTTAGTGGGGTTTATCTATTGCACTACTGCACTACAATGAAACTGCTTTTATTCAAAGCAAGATCCTTTTAATTTCCTAAATTGTTTAGAAAGGTGTTGCAAGTGAGTAATCAGTTACTGTGATTATAGTCTGCAATACTTTTTTGTACACAAAATTTATTTCAATTTAGGCATTAAAAGCGGGCTGGCTGAATAAACATTTCATTGCAGTGCAGTACTAAACTAAAAACCGCACAAAAAAATTGACAAAACCACACTGTGTTACTTTTATTGATTAAAGACAAAACAGTTGGAAGGTGGAGTAATGTTTAATTTAATTGATGCACTTGAGAATACAGTCTCTTGAAAACATACCAACCATAAGGAATTTTGGCTAGCATAAATTAAAGGGGTGTTCCGGGACTTAAGAATGCTCGTTTGTCTGTAGCGGTACGAGTAAAAATAGAAGACTGATACTTACCTTCCGGATGCTCCTTTTCAGTCCCGGTCCGTTCATCCTGGCTGTAGCACTAAACGTTTTTTTTTCAGGGAACTTAACCCAAATTTACAGGCCACAGAGGTCACATGCATGATTTTGTGACCTGTGTTTGGGCTGCTCTTTATGTGAACGATAAACGTTTACGTTTACTCTGGGATGTACGCCCGGGCCCCGGGAGTGAACGGGAGGGTCTGAGAGGTAAATATCTTTTATCTTCTATTTTTGATCATGCTCCAATAGATAAACGAGCATTGTTAGATCCTGGAACACCCCTTTAACCCCTTAAGGACCCAGCCAGTTTTGACCTTCCTGATACAGCCCTATTTTTGAAATCTGACGTGTCACTTTATGTGAGAATAACTTTTTGACACTTTTACCACCCTGTGTTAAGAGATTGTTTTTGGTCTAGGTCTAAAAATCCTTGCAAACCCAAACAAGCACCCCCCTTTCATTTCATATAGTGCTCTGGGGGAATGAGAGTGGGACTCTGATTGGTTTCTATGGGCAACAAAGGAGTTTTTGAACTAAACAATTTCTCATGTTTGCCCCTTTTGCTTTAAGTTAGTAAGAAATTTTTTGGGCCCTCCCTTTTTTGTTTGTGAAAAATATACACATTTTATAAAAATTTTGAAAAATTTGTCATTTTGAAAAATTTTAAAATTTCTGTGTGCAAGACAGATAATTATTCACGACAAAAAAATTTATAACTAGCACCTACCAATGTCCAATGAGGTTGGCATAATTTTTTAAATGTCTTTTTTTTTTTTTTAAAAAAAATTAGGAGGCTTAGAAAATTTTTAGTAATTTCTCACATTTTCAAAAAAATTTGAGATGCTTTTTTTAGGGGCCATTCCATTCTGACGTGGCTTTTTAGGGCCTGCATTTTGAAACCCCCCAAAAAAGACTTTACTAAAAACTAGACCCCTTTAAAGTATTTAAAACAATGTTTGCAAATTTGTTAACCCTTTAGGTATTTACAGAAATTTTTAAAACAAAGTGGAGGTAAAATTTTAAAAAGTAATTTTTTTTGGGCGATTTTCATATTTATCCCTTATTCACTGGGGAAAACGGGAAAAGTGACCAATAAAGCAACTTTAAATCAAATTTCCCCCCGATTTCCCATATGTGGGCCC